>JACVVK020000090.1:630000-645000 GCA_018292915.2 Batillaria attramentaria
CAACACCACATTCCGGCCTCACACCCTAGGCCGAGTTACTCGCCCCTGGTCACGCGAGAAAATACGAGATCCCCGGACACTCACGGACAGTGCCGAGAGCACCCGAAGCACTGGAATCAAATGGCCGCTCGTTTCCTGAAGAATGAAGGGAGAGGGCCAAGAGGCTGAAATGAAAGCGATGCTGATGAAAGAGGAGTGAGGGAAGATGCCGCTGTGGAAGGAGGTCATTACATTTTGTTGATGAGCTCCCGAGGGTCCGACAATAGACCTGCCTCTTATCTCCTCTACACCGCTATCGTGAGGCGAGGAATACCCGCTGCTGCAGGTTAAGAGCGGTCCTACTAACTACCGGAAACACAGAAATCACCATACAAAACACCGCAGAGTATAGTAAAAGCTCAGAAAATAAAAACACGCTGGTGTAAATGATGGTGAAAACAAAGGGGTGGGTGGGTGTCTGGGAGTTTAACGTCCTTTTCCAGTGAAAACAAAAACCTAAATCAGGTTTGGTCTGGTCTCAAATACAATATATACCCAACCCAGCCCCCAAATTAACTACCTGCCCTGATTCAGCCTAGGTTACTAACTCTAAACATCATTCAAATGGTGTAACTAAGGAAACGGTAAAAACAAAGAGCTAAAACATCTTTTGGTGAGATGTCAAATAGCCTAAACCTAAACCCTAACCCCTATAAACCTCAGTCATTCTGACTTCTAAGGTTAAGGTTACAAACCCTAAACCTCATTCAGTCCAGATTACTTTCTACTAACACTAAACCTCATTTAGCCGAGGCTGCTTACCCTAAAATTCATTCAGCCCAGGGTCCGTATGTAAAACTCGAGGTTAATTTAACCCACGGCTACGGGCCTAACCCAGACTAGGACAAAAGAAACCCCAAAACAAAATTAAATCAAAAAGGAAGCGAAGAAAGACAAAAATCCTTCTATAACAGCATAGGCACCTTGCTGGAATGGACCCGCTTCCTGATTAAAAAAAAATTATCCCTAGTGATAGTTTAGTTCGAGGTTAGACTCTAACCCGGGGCTAAACTCCCTAACCCCGACGTTTACATGCGGGCCCTGGTTACTAACACTAAACCTCATTAAGCCGAGGTTACTAACCGTAAACCTCATTCAAACTGGATCACTTACAAAATAAACTTCTTTCAACACAGCTTACTGACCCTAAACTTCAGTCTGGTGCTGGTGCTTCCGGCGGTGTTTTCAGTGTTTCCGGTAATTACTAGGAACAGGTTCAGAGCTCTTAAACCACTTTCCGTCAGCTTCCCGTCAGCCAGTCTCTTGTTGTGTGGCATTACAGCGATAAGCAACAGGTAGGGGAGGGTCTTGGTGAGCTATGGTCTGTCTGCCTGTTCCTCTCGCTTCACCATTGCGATGGTGTGTTTCAGAAGCATGGTGGGCATGTAAAACACACAGGTGGTTCCTCTGGGTGGAGATGCTTTGAATCTGGAGTGAATCTGGTCTGTACAGGGAGGAGAGTATGGAGAGATTGGGGCTTGCTTCATTACATTTTGTTTTGAAGTTTTAGTAGAGTGGCAAAGGGAAGTTTGAAAAAAGGTCATTATCGTCTACTGCTGTAAAAGAAACGCATGGCTACTGTTATCCTTATCACTATGTTTCATTATTTTTATTACTGTATCTTAATTTTGTACATCAGTGCCCTTAACCTGTTTTTCTATCATCGTACAATACAATACAATACAATACAATACAATACAATACAATACAGATTGATTATCCTTAAAAGAATATTCATCTTGCCGCCTGCTGAGCATTCATAGATATAGAATATGCTATAAAACTATGTTGATTCATAAATTACATAAAACAATACTAAAAATAATTAGCCTCAGGCACTAGACGAAGAAGATAAAAAGTCTACAAATCTATCAACATATAAAAATAAAGGTATTATCACATCTCTGCACGACACCTTCAGACTACCCTAGTTCTCTGCCCCTGACCTGAAGGTATAGAACAGCAGTTCAGCAAGGGAGCCTACTTCCACACCAGTCAAAATTTCGTCCCTTGTGTGCTTATGCGATTCCTCTCTGACGTCACGCACACCGGAAGCGGCTACTGTAAACTCACACCCCAGAGTGTATGGTCAATGTGTACAGCATCGTAAACATAGTAAGTGACCAGTGTAAACTGCCTGACCACTAGTGTATTAACAATTCTGTCTCAGTTGGTTTTCAGTCCAAGCCGTTCTCAGACCTCTCAGTGTTTGATGTGTATCAGCTTCGCGGAAAATGTTGGTCAGAGTCAAGTACCAATATTGCAGCCCATGTACTGCTAAAGTAGCCATAAAGACACAACATGCAGCAGAGCGCAGCTGCATCGTAAGTCAAGACTGGGTTTAGAGACAAAGTTTTCATTGGCAGTTATGAAAAGAAAAGTCGCCATTTAATATTTTTTTGTCCATACCCAAACCATTATTTTTACTGCCTGTGTCCAAAGAACTGCTCTCTCTCTCTCTCTCACACACACACACACACACACACACACACACTGGCACACATACGCACGCACACTGCCATCACCACCACACATGCCTCAATCAATCTCGAAGAGAGAGAGAGAAAGAGACAGAGAGACAAGAAATCATCAATAATGTCTGCCCCACCTAACTAAACTTCAAACGTTATTTCCCCCCATTTAAACAAAGAATTTGCAAGAAAACGAGGGCTTAAAAATGCCACGACTGGCTAATTAAGCTTCTTTTGTAAACAGCGCACATACCCGAGTCGAATTCCTCTTTCTAACAGGGTGACCCGACTGTTTTCCCATTAACTTTTTGCGCGCAGCGGGAAAGACAAATGTTTCTTACGGAAACCAATCAGCTGAACTGGCCTTGTTTTCCTGTTTTTGTTGCATTTTCCCCGTTTCTTTCCATACCCACTGGGCAGATTAAACGGCTTGTTTTTTTTTTTTTTTTTTTTTTTGCCAAAGACACAAAGATGAGAAGAGAGAGAGAGAGAGAGAGAGAGAGAGAGAGATTTAATGAATCTCAATGCATCGTTGATTTCTGTCTAATGACTGTTTTTGTATTTTCTGCAGAAATTGATTTCTTGTTTTTTTTTTATCATTGGGGTTTTAAGTTTTAACTTTGCAGTGTAAAAGCCTTGGCTTAAAGTCCCGTTTCTTTACAACTATTTTTTTCAAAATCGAATATATCATAGCTCTAAACCCAGTCTTGACTTACATGAAGTAGACGTCACATACACGTATGTAACGTGTATGTGACGTCTACTTCATGTGTATGTAATGTGTAATGTATTTTTCATGTGTATGTGTTGCTACTATACTAGCTACTGTGAGGCGCCCAGAGCTCTAGCAGGAGGTTGGGCGCCAGACAAATCCTCATTATTATTATTATTGTTATTATACAGGCCTTTCGTGTTCAAATACAAATGCTTACAGTAGAGTGTACTATTAATTAAGTACTATTAATTAGTGACAACCAAAACGTGCAACATTTTTATGAAACACCCAACGGTGCCTTAGTTTCACGCGCAGTGAAAGCCTCAGCAGATACTCTTTGTTAAGGGTTTTTTTTTAACTAGGCTAAACTGTGGTGTCGTGGTTACTGAAATACGAACACTCGCAAAACGGTACACTGCAAATTATTAATAATCAGTAAGTGCAAGACTGCAAACTGTTGAAAGAACACCTACCCGGTGGTACCTTTTAACTCCGCACCGTAAAAACACCTAGGTTGGTAATCCTTTTCGATTGAATAAACGCTCTCAAAGCTGTGGTTGCTCATGCTCATTAACTGTTACGATTCTACGTCCTGTATCGCAATAAACTTGTTTAAACCAAATGTTCTCAGGCCTGTTGTATTGAAATACGAAAACCCACACCACAGGGCCCGTATGTAAAACTCGAGGTTAATTTAACCCACGGCTACATGCCTAACCCAGACTAGGACAAAAGAAACCCCAAAACAAAAATAAGTAACAAAGGAAGCGAACAAAGAAAGACAAAAGGATCCTTCTATAACGGCATAGGCACCTTGCTGGAATGGACCCGCTTCCTGATTTAAAACAAAACAAAAAGACCCCCCCCCCAAAAAAAAAAAAAAAACAACAACAACAACAACAACAACAACAAAAACCAACAAGAGAGAATTTAACCCTAGAGCTAGTTTAGTTCGAGGTTAGACCCTGGGCTAAACTCCCTAACCCCGACGTTTACATGTGGGCCCAGGGGTCTTACCGTAAATCGTTAATAACTCATAAGTTGCTAATGACTGTACATTCATTTCACAAAACCATCATATCTCTTCGATTCGAGGAACGTTTACAAAACAATGTGTTTCAAACACGACAAGATAGCCCCATCGTCGTAAAATTTGAAAACTTTTCAAAAACTCTCTCATAGTGTTGTCCCCCTGACAACGTCTTCAATTTCCTAAAAGAGTGTAACCTCTTTTATAAATATAGTCTTTTAGTATAATGCAATCAGTGATATTGTTTTTAGTCCTGAAGAAATACTTGCACAGGATTTCATTTAAGCTTCACCAATTCTTACTATATATCTACATCATGTTTTATCTAGCCCTTTTTATGTTTTAAAGGATTTGGCAGGATGGGACTGTGTTAGCCACGAAATAGTCCTTGTTGCTTGCGCGGCGTTAAGCCCTAAATAACTAACTCTCACAGTGTTTCAGTCAAAACAGATTGGCTATATGCTCCCGATGCCGTTGAACTTGATACTGAACAACTTACGCTACTTAGAATGTACAGAAGTAATGGTAAGTAATAACAGAAAAATGTTCAAACAACACTGACCTACCGGTAATGTTTAACTCCACAGTGGAAAATCCTTCGTCGCTGTCGGCACTCATTCACAAGATCACGAGACCGACTACCACGCCCGAGCGGCTAAAAACGCTCACACGGCACATACACGTCAGCTGACGCTGGACCACTGAATGGAAGATCCATCCCAGAGCGCTATAACGCAGATCTTCGGGACTTCACCTCACTCGCAAAGTCTTTCGTGTCAGCGTTCGGCCGCAGCTGCCTATCTTCGGCAGTACTCGGCAGTTTCCGTTTCCGATATCACACGGTGGTCAGTGCTACACACAGCGTAGTTCAGTAGGCTTGCGCTCAGTTACGTACCTCGTACTCTCAACAGCGACTTAGAAATACCGCTAGACGATCGGTGCAGTGATGTTTTCTTCACCAGCGTCATTGGGGGGCTAGCCAAGATTGCGCATAGTTTTACAGGTGCTAGTCTCATTCAAACTTTTGACAACGATTTTTCTCCGTGCTACTACGAGTAAAACAACAAAAGCAACAACAAAAGCAGCAAGCAACAACAACAACAACAGCAACAACAACAGCACACATCAAAAAACTAATTAACGATGACTGCATGTTCTTACACGTCTGAAATACGTCACAAGTCACACGTCTAAAATAAGAGCATCCATCCGAAACTGATACCTTTTAGAGTTTCTCGGTTATTAATCTATTTATTTGTGTGTTTGTATATTTAAGTTTTTAGTTTAGGGAGTGCGTGAATGTGTGTGCGCATCAGAGTAAGTGGGTGTTTGTGGGAACATCATAATTTATTCTTAATCAAAGGAGCAGGCACCGTAATTTCCCTTTATGGGATCCAGTAAAATATCTTATGTCTCATGTCTTCACACTGTAGTAGCGTTTTAACTGAGTTTTTTTTTTTTGGGGGGGGGTTGTACAAGGCACCCGTTTTTCACAGAGAAATCGAATCCAGTGCACAAAAGCACCGAGAAGCATCGAGTCTTTCCATTTTCAGACCTGGATAGCAGCAGTAAACACTGCTTGCATCTCGGCTGGTCTGTGTGAAAGAAAGGGGCTATCAGTTTATCAACCGGTGAACGACCTTCACTAGCACAATATGACGTACATGGTCGGGACGTGTAGTCCTAGCTCATGTTTCCAACATAATGGCTCTATCTGATAGCAATATCCGCCCCCCCCCCCCCCCCCCCCCCCCCCCAAAAAAAGGGGGGGGGGGAAACAAAGTATAAGTATCAGTAATGCCCTCTCTGCCACTACCTCCTTTCCCCTCCCCTGCTCCCGCCTTTTTAATTTTTTTTAATTCGTTTCCTCTTTTTTCCCCATACTTGGTTAACAGATATGCTGGTACTAGCTACAGTCTTGTACGTATGCTTACATCCGCTACATACATACATAGCGGATTGTTGATAGACAGGTCATTCCAACTTCAATCTCATTATTCACGATGTACTTGGGACAAAAAAGGTTCACTATTCACGTATGTACTTAGAAAAAAAGAAAAAGCGTGA
The DNA here is from genome assembly GCA_018292915.2 of Batillaria attramentaria. NCBI lineage: Eukaryota > Metazoa > Mollusca > Gastropoda > Batillariidae > Batillaria > Batillaria attramentaria. The sequence continues at coordinate 636,323 of JACVVK020000090.1, forward strand.
TAGGGTGTATGTATGTATGTATGTATGTATGTATGTGTGTGTGTATGTATGTATGTTGTATGTATGTATGTGTGTATAGTATGTATGTATGTATGTATGTAATATGTATGTGTATGTGTGTGTGTGTGTGTGTGTGTGTGTGTGTATGTGTGTTGTGTATGTGTGTGTGTGTGTGTGTATGTGTATGTGTGTGTGTGTGTGTGCGTGTGTATGTGTGTGTGTGTGTGTATGTATGTATGTATGTATGTAAGTATGATTACACTACTTTATGTTTTTGTCTGTTACCCGTCTGACTATATGTCTTACTGGTGCTGTATATTGTGTATTTGCATGAAAACTTCAAAATAGATTTTTAAAAAGAAGAAGAAACAAATGAGCGGCAGGAAAACTCGCCATCTTTAGTAACCACTGTGATCTTCAACTGCGACTAAGAAATACTGCTAGAGAGTTGACGTAGTGTTGGATTTTTTTTTCGCCCAACCCAGGGACGGATAGCTGTTGACTGCCCGGGCTGTGGTCACGTGCTCAGTCCAGTCCCGTCATGCATCACTCTCCCAACGCGGAAAAGAGTCCGTTACTTTTTCTGTCAATACGCGAGCATTAACTATTTAGCTACCCCAGGGAGTGAACTTGTCTAACACAATGAAAGTCCTGTCTAGCCTGGTCGCCATTCATACGCTGGAACCACTTTAATTACAAACGCGATCACGAGCAAGTGCAGCATGTGAAAAAACAGACAAAATACGGAGGGGGGAAAAAAGAAAAGAAAAGAAAACAGCAAAAACCAGTTTCCAGAATGAGCAGATGTCTATTTGATGATGTCTTTCATCAGTAGGCGTAAAGGCGTAAATCACAAATCAGTGTGTGTGTGTGTGTGTGTGTGTGTGTGTGTGTGTGTGTGTGTGTGTGGTGTGTGTGTGTGTGTGTGTGTGTGTGTGTTTTCAATGGTTTTCATGTACGACTAAATATACAACAAAACAAAACAAAAAAAAAACCCACCAGGAATTTTCTTTTGGTTAAAAGGTTGCCTGGTCTTTCCTTTTTGCAAAGATGTTGATTGTATTAAGCTTTCACCACGGGGAACGTTTTGCTAGTTTGACACGGACAGCAAAATTACCAAAAAAAAAAGCTTCATACAAAACGAACTAGAAGCAGAGTAGGTAACTAAAGGTTCATCGCCAAAGCCTCTTTGCCCCTATTCGGTTCTACTAATTACCACAGCACCTTGCATTACCTTAGACACTAAAGAGTAGAAGAGCAGGTTCCTACATGACAGAACCGAAGAATTTAATTTCAGCGCCACATTCGGTTGCTTCGCCAAAGAAATGTTTGTTACCTGTGCAGTGAAGGAAAATGTCAGCGCAACACAGTGTCATTCAGAACTTGTGTCATCGACATCTCCGCAGCTAAGCCACAACAGAACGGTGTGTAATGTAGTGGTGTGAAGGTGACGATGAGAAAGTGATTTACGACGAGAAAGCATATATACCGCCGGCCAAATCTGACAAAAATAGTTTTGTTTGTTTTTCTGCATTAAAAAATGGACAGTCCTGGTTTTGTTTTTCAGAACTCGATTTTTCTGAAAACAACACCACACACGCACACACACACACACACACACACACACACACACACACACACACACACACACACACACCACACACACTTTTCTGAAAAACTCCTATTAATTGTGTCCTCTCTAGCCGGTATTTTCTGCAGAAAATGCTATTTCCTCATTTCCATTTTGTAGTTGTTGTTGTTGTTGTTGTTGAATTTTTCTTTAGAAACCAGTGTGTGTGGTGTGTGTGTGTGGTGTGTGTGTGGGTGTGTGTGTGTGTGTGTGTGTTGTGTGTGTGTGGTGTTCCGGGGTGTTTTTTTCTGCAGAGAATAATACATCTGGAGAAAAACAAAACAAACAAAAAACCACATACTTATGTTTACAGTCAATTTCTGTAGAAAAATATATGATATTTTGTCAGATTGGCCAACCAATACAACTACGCTTTCTCATTGTAAATCGCTGTCTCTTCGGACACCTCCAACCAAAACGTTACACCCCCGTGAAACACCTTTTCTCCAACAGAATACCATCGGGGAAAAAAAAAAAACACCCCAAACAGAACCTCTATACATGTTCGATCACTCCCTCGGTCCTATCTGTTACCTCGCGCAAACTTTGCAGCTGTGTTTCACGATCTATATAGCCCTATACAGCCCTCGGGGCGACTCGATTGGACAGACAGGTCGGGACAACACTCAATATCCACCTTGGTTACGTCTAGATACGCTCCTGGCTCTTTCTGCTCTTAGCATAGCAAGAAGCACGTGCGTGTGTTTTTGTTTTTTTTGTTTTTGTTAAACATGTATGTAAATCTCACAGCTGCCAGACCTGTCTGTGGCAAATTGTGAGACTTTCAAAACTTTTTATTGGCTTATTTTTGTGGTGGTTGCACAAGAGACGTACGTGAGTGTGTTAATAGCATGTATTCATATATGACATAGAAACAGACGGTATTTTTGTCTTTTTTCAACACTTGGTGTTAAGTAGATAAAGTAAATAATTATGTTGATAAACATGTATCCTTGTATGACAATGGACAGAACAGGCAGTATTTCTTTTCTTTTTTTTCTTTTTTTTTCAAACTTGATGTAAAGAGATAACCATTGCAAGCTATAGTACTGAGAGGCAGGTTGCTTTTGAGCGTTACTATTTTAAACAGATACTACTGATCCGTAGATCCCAGTACATACGGCAACAACAACAACAACAACAACAACAACAACAACGACATGAAAAGATTTTGCAGAGACTAAAAAGAACTGAGAGAAGACAAAACTGTGAAACGCCAGCCCCACTTCCTCAACCCAATTCTCCCATCTCCCCCCCCCCCCCTTCCTCTCCAACTCCAGCCCCCCACCCATCCCTCTTCCACCTCCACATCTCACAACATGGCAGCTCATAGTTTCATTGCGGAAATGTGATTTTAAGGATGCCATTGGTTTTTTTGTCGCCATTGATGACAGCTGTTTCGCACTAGGGTAGTAGCTCATTAGAAACACCGTCGGCATTTCTCTCTCCAGAGGATACGCCGGATTTTATTTTATTTTATTTTATTTTATTTTAACTACAATTATTTTTATTTCGTTTTGACATTCAGCGCTGCTGCAGTCACCTTTTCCGTGTTTCCTTTTTATTTTCTTTGTCTCTGTCTTTCTTTTCGCCTTTCTTCCTTCCTTTCTTTTTCTTGGGGGCGGTCGGGGGTCTAGTGGTTTAAGAGACTTGTCACCAATTCTTCCTTCCTTTCTTTTTCGGGGGGTCTAGTGGGTTAAGAGACTTGTCACCAATGCGAGAGGTCGCGGGTTCGAATCCCACTCGAGGCAAAGAATTTTTTCCTTCTCGTATGTGGCACCGTTCATTCGGGCCGATCGTCGGGGGTTCTCTCCGGGTACTCCGGCTTCCTCCCCCTCTGCTTTGGAAATGTTCAGCCCACTAAATTTGAAAAATAAATGCAATTCTAAATTCCGAAATTTAAATAGCTGAGCTGACCCTTCGCGCCACGTGATTGTAATGTGTTCATGTCCAGTGTGTGAGAGAATGCGTGTGATTCATGTGAGAGTGCGGGTTGGGTTCAGTTTCGCGGCGCTTTAAGCCGATTCACGAAATTGGATAAAGCGCCTATACAATACTCATTTATCTTTTCTTTCTTTCTTTCCTTTCCTGTTCGTGGTCGTGGACTGAACACTGACTCTCAGAGTCATGTAATATGTTTCCAGGTGAATGAGAGGATTGTGTGGGTGACTGTTTAAAGATCCGTTCTTCCAACATATCTAGGTTTACAAACAGTTCTGAGCTGTTTGGTGGTGTCAAAGATCGCACCTTATAATCTAATACACAAGCACAGTGACAGCGTCTTCCCACGCTGGCAGTGACTCAGACCAATGAAAAGACGAAACGAAACGCGGGGCGAAAAGCACTACCCGTTACAGTCGGTGCTTGCACGAGTTGACTAGGAAAGCTTCAGCTGTTGTAGTTCTTGTTCACACGTCCAGAAGACAATGTTTTGCATCGAGAGCTCTATTCATCTTTGAGACTATATCAAGCGCACGCGTGCAAAAAGCGCAGTTATTCTGAAACAGAAGGTGTCTTCTGGGAAGCATACAAATGTTAGAATACGGGACTTGAAGTACATAAAGTGCGCGTGTACCTCGTTACAAGGACACTTGAACGCCGGACAGCACTCGGTCCTCAGGAGACTGCAAAGCCGCTTGCAACAGCTGAACACCACTCAGGAAATAATTACGCAGTGGCCTTTTACTATCACGTCACAGGTTTGGCGACAGTCAACGATTACAAAAACCCGTGGGCTAAGCGGGAGCGGACACGTGTGAGGCATTGAACAAACAGTCTGATATCACATTGGTAAGACTGCGACGTACATACAGAGTTTCAACAAAGCCTAAGGTCCTTATATTTTCCCCCCATGGACGTCATTTTGTTGTCATTTGTCTACGAACCTCCTTCTTTTGCACCGGTCTTTTTCTTGTTTGTTTCGTTTTGTTGTTGTTGTTGTTGTTTTGTTGTTGTTGTTGGGTTTTTTTTTTTTTTGCTTTGATAATTTGTAGCGTAACTTTTCAGAGCCTTTTTTTTTTCCTGTTTTCGAGTTTTTTTTTTTTTTTTTTATAATTTTTATTCTTCTTTCAGGTTTTACAAATCCTTGAATGAGATTTATTTTCTATCGTTTTTGCTGTGATAATTTGTAGCGTAACTTTCATTGCCTTTTTTCGTTTCCTTGTTTCGTGACTTGGAAAGCTTCAGTCGTTGAAGTTCTCGTTCACACGTCCAGAAGACGTTTTGCATCGAAAGCTCTATTCATCTTTTAAGGACTATTTACTATCACGTCACAGGTTTGGCGAGAGTCAACCGATTACAAAAACCCGTGGCAAAGCGGGAGCGGACAAATGTGAGGCATTGAACAGCAGTCTGGGAATTGGTAGTGCGACTTACATACAGTATTGTCTGAAAGTTTCAAAAAAGTCTAAGCTCCTTTCGTTTGTTATATTTTTTCCCCATGGACGTCATTTTCTTGTCATTGTCTAACGAACCAAAAAGGGTCCTTCCTTTTGCAAACCGGTTTTTTTTTTTTCTTATAGGTTTTACAAAACCCTTGAAATGAGATTTATTTTCTATCTTTTTTTCCTTTGATAAATTGTAGCGTAACTTTTCATTGCCTTTTCGTTTCCTTGTTTCTGTTTTTTTGGTTTTTTCGTTATTTTCTTCTTTCAGGTTTTACAAACCCTAGAATGCGCTTTTATTTTCTTTTTTGCTTTGATAATTTGCAGCATAACTTTTCATTGCCTTTTCACACCACCTGGTGCGAACGCAATAGCATTTACCTCGAAGTCGTGAACGGGTGCTTGTCGATAGCAATATGTCTCGATAGTACTTCGATGACGCTACGTATCGACGGCGATACGTATCGAAGACACTACGTCTCGATAGTACGTCGTCCCGATAGCACTACGTATTGATAACACTTTTTATCCATAGCACTACGTATTGATAACACGTTTTATCCATAGCACTACGTATTGACAGCACTACGTATTAACAGCACTACGTATTGACAGCACTACGTATTGACAGCACTACGTATTGACAGCACTACGTATTGAGAGCGGGGGCGGGGGGGGGGGGGTGTTTGGGAGTTTAACGTCCTTTTCCCACCACATACGGGTGATTATCAAAGACAGGGCAACGATGAAAATGCCAGCACAAATATTCGGCCCCCAGCCGGGATTCGAACTCACGATCCGAGTATTGGAAAACCAACGCTCTACCATTCGGCCACCCCGGCTCCCCTAATCGACAGCACTACGTATCGAAAGTCTTCGTCCCGATAACACTACGTATCGACAGCACTGCGTCTCAACAGCACTAGATCCCCAAAACAACACGTAGTTACTAGTATGATACTGTGCTCCTAACCCGTCAAATTGGTCTGTCGACTCGAAAATGCTGTTTAAACGTAGACCTAAGTGCAGGTTTATGTGGACGTGTGTGCTAGAACTATCGATACTATCGAACTTACTCGCATTAATTTAGGCGCTTTATCCCCAATATTGGCTCAAAGCACCGCGAGCTGAACCCAACACGCACGTTCACTTGAATCACACGCATTCTCTCAGACAGTGGGCAAGAACACATAACAATCACGTGTTGCAAAGGGCCATCTCAGCAATTTAAGTTTTGGAATTCTAGAATTGCATTTATTTTTAATTTTATGGGCTGAACATCTCCAGAGCAAACCCCCAACGGTCGGCCCGAATGAACGGTGCCACATACGAGAAAGAAAACAGAATCGCCCAGAGTGGGACTCGAACCTGACCTCTCGCATTGGTGACAAATTCCTTAACCACTAGACCACCGACGACCCCAAGCAGCGCTCTAAGCTGGCGTAGGTCTGTTGACACACAGTGCTATGGTAAAGGCTATTCGCACCACGCCTGTTCTCAACACGCGAAAGTCGAACACAAAAGATGCAAATTGGAAGTGACCATAGAACTTCCCGGTAAGGCGAGAGGCAAAACGAGACCTGACTGCCGACAGAAAAGCCGATCAGGGGAGTAAAATTGGGAGGGACCAGACATGACGTCCCCCCCCCCCCCCAGAACCGGCTGTGAAGCGCGTACTGCGGCCTGTGTTGCTAGTGAATGTGGAATGCCCACGCAAGACGAAGAAGAATGTAAGAAGAAGAAGGAGAAGAGGAGAGAGGTAGAAAGTGACAATGAACTGGTAGATGTAAAAAAAGAGAATATGGCCCGCTGGTGAATGGACGACCCCACTCATGGCAATCAAAACGGCCGAGCCCCCAAGAATTCAGAAAGTCGCGTCCAGTAGCATAAAGAGCACAACATGGCATAGACTGACAAACGCTTGGCAGACATGCGCAACGAGGGAATGACGTGTAGTTTGATATGACTGAAACATTGACAGACAGCAGTAAGTCCATTGACGTCATTTGAGGAAAAAGACCATTACGTTAAAATCTTTCATCTTGAAATCATCCTTATTTCCCCTACAATGACGTCATGGACGTAAAGTGTTATGCCAATACAGTACAGAGTACAGGGGGAGGCTGTCAGATGCGTGCCTTTGAATGGTCTGTTCATGGTAGTAATTGTTTCTAGATTGAAGCATTTTTAGGGGTGACTATGGTGCCTGAGGCTAATAGGGAATATATAGGCATTTTGAGGCCATGTGTATTTGTGTCCTTCGGCCTGCACACACTGGGGTTACATCTTGTCCTCTTCCCACCCTAGCCGCTCTTCCTCACCCCTCCACCACTGACACCCGAACCTCCACCCCCCCCCCCCCCCCTCGCACCCCAAAGCCACCGGCACTGACAACTTTGGACAAGGCTGATGGACGGGTCTTTAAATGACACAAAGCTTCTCAGCCTCAACCCTTTTCTGGTCTGGTTTAGTACGCTGTTTTTTCCTGTTCTACTGGTAAGCTTCTCCAGAGGTTTTGCTTTCAGGAAAGTGAAAGCGTACTCCATCCCTCCAAAAAGAGACACTATTGATCTTGTTGAGTATCGGCACTTCGTGTTGATTTCTTCACTCCTTACGGTCGTCTCGCGTGCAGAAAGTGAGGACGCAAACAGACGCCAAGACAAGGCGGAGGAGTGATAACAGATGTCTTTACAAGGACTTGTTGTGTTGGCGGTGTTTCTATCTTCAATTAGCAGTCTGGTACTTGTCTTGTACTCTGTTTGCCCAAAAGTTCAAAACACGCTTAAAGGCCCTACCTTTAAAGATACACAATGCAGCTTTTTTAAAGCTCACAGATCGACCTAAGCTTGTTATGGCGACAAGAACATAGTCCCATTTAGCTGTGAGCAAAACATGAGCTATTTACGGGCCGTTGTTGCTAAAGGCGCGTCTAAATTGAGCCCGAACAAGTGCGAATAACCACGAAGACCGAAGGAAAAATGCTTCGGCCGAATCATTTTTGTTGTTCGCGAAGAGATTTTGGACAGTTCGGGTTTCGCTCGACATGTAATGCGAGGAACAGAGCGACAGAGCGACATAGCAGGAGAAAAATACAACAGAAACACTCTTGTTTGCTGTAATGAGAGCCGTCAAAGAATCGTTAATCTTGCCTGAGTTTTGCATACAGGGCCAAAACCGATATAAAAAAAGCCCAAAACGTGGGATACCCGTGCGCGGTACGGAATGTGTTAAGAGGACAAGGTACAGACAACATACATTCATTATCGCGGCTCTGCTTGATCGAAATGTATAATCGTTTGCATCCTGCAGTTGTTTTGTACTCTGTTTACCGAAATGTTAAAAAAAAAAAAAAAACACGCTCAGGGCACGAGAGACGAGGCAAATCCATTACCACTGCTTACAGTGCATGTTGGTAATTCAGTCAGCGTTCTCTGTGATTCGAAAATACAAGGGTCCTCGGAACCTTCTCTCCATATTTTTCAGGGTCCTTGTGTAGATTTGGAGGGTCCTCACACCAAATTCTGTCTGTTACGCACACTGTTTCAGCGAGAATGCGATGCTGCAAGTGTCTGCTCCTAGATACAGATCGCTGTTTGTTCATCGAGTTTGCGGGAGAGAGTTGGAAACATATACTCTTTTCACGGCGAGACCGAAAACGTGGGTTC
>JACVVK020000090.1:650000-660000 GCA_018292915.2 Batillaria attramentaria
GTTGAAAGTATGCTCAAACTAGACCTCACATTAACAACTTCAATCAGACTTAAAAACAGCTAAAGACTGAGTGTTAGACTAAAACTGTGTAACACAATAAATAAAAAATAAAAAGAAATAAAGAAACAGTACCACAGACGACAAGGAACAAGATTTCAGATTTTTGTCTGAACCATTAACATTAACCTCATGGTAGTTAAGAAACTCTCAGTTTGATTCTTTGTATACTGACATCTTGCTGGGGAAAAAAAAAAAAAAAAAAAAAAAAGGAAAAAAAAAGAAGAAGAAGAAGAAAGAACGAAAGAAAGACGACCTTAATGGAAGTACTTGAATTAAAAATGTCTGGTACCAATCTCCTGCTGTGATGGGAGGGCCGAAGTGTTTACAGCAACACCAATGGAGCGTGGAACCTCAGTTGTTGAGAACCATTGATCCGGAACCACAGCACGCGGTCTCTACAAACATTGCGTAAATCATTCATGCCAGACCCAGTGACGCTACGGAAACCACGCCCGCAGCATTAAGTGGAACCGGCCACGATTAAAGAGCTCTCTGGGAGGTAGAGTTGGCTCAGGTTAAAGGCGGTTATTCCGAGTTGACTACGTTTGGCAGAAAAGTTTGAACAATAGCGCTTTGGAGTGAGCATGTACGTTCAAAATTAACACTTAGCTCACAAACCAGTCGCCACGCCGTTCTGGTTCTCTATGGCAACCCATCTGATATCTTTCTGCCGTGCACAGTCGATGACGTCATTTGATGAAAAACAGGGGTAAATTTCAAGAAGAAAGACGAAATGATCGTTTTCCACAAAAATGACGTCATGAATTTCCTGTGAGTTGCCATCGCACGGCAGCTTTGTCAAGCAAATCGAGGGTTCCCTCCTATCGATACAGAGAGAAAGAAGAGAGATAGGACGTTTTGGCAGGGAACCTTCCAATACTACGACAGACAATCCCACGCGTGAGCTTTGTCTCTCGGGGTATTGACCGAGTGCACTGTGATTGGCTGCACTGATTTGTCCATCAGAATTTGGCCGCATGCAGCTCTCAATCTTAGTGATTTGTATGTCCGACTGCGATACACTAACCATGTGCTGGCCGCGAGGACTCGGAATAATCGATGCTCTGACAATCAATGATTGACATCAGTCAACACTGTTACGAACGCCTTGATTCTCCCTTCGCCTTTAGCCTTCTGGTGGCTCAGTTCCAGTCTGTGAGATGCTGTAAGTGTGCAGGTGTCTCAGTGGTGCCATGTTAAACACGACCAAAAATACCGTCAGAACGAATGTGGGTGGCGCTGCACCGCGGCGACGCGCTTCCCCCGGGTGAAGCAGCCCGCATTTCCCGAAAGAAATAATAAAGTAAAAAAAAAAGTGAGCGGAGATTTATCGTCAAATGGGTCTTTCACAAACGACAAGTGTTGTATTGGAACACTAGAACTAATAATGCGTGCACCTGTACGCAAGACAAAGTCAAGTGTAAGTCAAATGCTATTCCTTCCATTGCTATGCTCCGGAAAGAACTCAGAAAGTAACATATAAAACTCAGGAATCCAATTAGAACAGCACAGACGGACGAAACAACCAATGGTTCCACTCAGAAGTCTTTTTCGGGGACATAATAGACATAAACGTAGGACAGCTCTCACAACGGCATTTCCAAACCTTTCTTTTTCGTTTTGGGAAAGTTCTGTTTGGCGGAAACTCAATAAGAAGACCTAGAATACGAGGACTATTTGGCGAAAGAAGTTTCCGCACTCCCAAGACAGCGCTAAAAAACAGAGATCAGCAACTGCACATCTCCTGAACTCTGTGTGAAAGAAGGGTAATCTTCAAGAAAGCAAAACCCCGTAATCCGAAGGGTCTTTCTCTGGCAGTGGTCGTTTCTGTTGGCTGTGAGTACTGTGATTATGTACAGACGGTATTTACGGAACCAAGGCAACAAGCCTTCTGGCGGACTACGTGTGTGTGTGTGTGTGTGTGTGTGTGTGTGTGTGTGTGTGTGTGTGTGTGTGTGTGTGTTGGCACGGTGTGTGTGTGTGTGTGTGTGTGTGTGTGTGTGTGTGTGTGTGTGTGTGTGTGTATGTGTGTGTGTGTGTGTGTGCGAACGCACTCAATGACGTGAACTTATCTCCATTGATTACAATGTCGGTAACGTCACATCAGAATCAACAACAACATCAACAACATCACACACACACACACACACACACACACACACACACACACACACACACACACACACACACACACACACACACACAGAATTAAAATCGAAAACTCGATTACTAACGAAGGCATATCGCAGACACCAATTAATTTAACGTTTCCCCTGTGTACTTAAGCACAACCACCAAGAGCTGTTGCAAAAAACAAAAGCAAAAACAAAAACCCCAAGAAAACCGCACCTGTTACAAAATCTAGTGAACGTAAAACTAAAATTCCCTCTGCGCCGCCGAATTCCGCCGACAGGCTGTATGGTGCTGGCATAAAAACCCGTGATATGATGTCCCACAACGTGGCAACACTTGGCAAAACTAGTCATGGCATCATGACCCCACAAGTCAGACACAGGAGCATCTCATTCTCCGTCCGATAATTACTTTATCTCATTTGCCGCAGCAATCATGCTCCACGGGCAACAAATCCGCCAATAGCTACACCAGTCGGCCGCTGTTTCCCCTAGCGTAACCAACCCAGCCAAAAATAAAGGGCGACCATCGGTAGGCAAGAACGGATCGAGTTCCCTCCCTTAATTCAGCGCTGATGAGTCGCTCTGGCAGCAAATTTCAGGGGAGACAGCGCTGGGAGAAGGCGGCAGCTCAAACGAAGTGCAGATTAAACTTGGTTCGGGTTAGACACCAATACGTCACTTGAAGGATTCTCGAGAAGAAGAAACTCGGGCGAAGTCTGTTTGATTTAGCAGTCGCCGAATTTAGCCAGCACAGAGAGAGAGAGAGAGAGAGAGAGAGAGAGAGAGGTGGGTAGGCGGGTGGGTGTTTGGGAACTTAACGTCCTTTTCTACCACATGCGGGTGATATCAAAAACGGGGCAACGATGAGAGAGAGAGAGAGAGAGAGAGAGAGAGAGAGAGAGAGAGAGAGAGACTCAAGAAAACTTTATTTTTCAACGGTAAAGGCAGTTAGCGTAAAACAGCCAATTTTCATACCTGCCGTTGCTAATACGTGTGTGTGTGTGTGTGTGTGTGTGTGTGTGTGTGTGTGTGTGTGTGTGTGTGTGAGAGAGAGAGAGAGAGAGAGAGAGGGAGAGAGAGAGAGAGAGAATGACAATGACAATGACACTTTTTTTTTCCAGAGAGAGAGAGATGGTCAGTGACGATGATGATGATGATGATGATGACGATAAAACCTTTATTTAAGGACTGAGTTGTTAGGCACTGGAAGGCCTCTCTTGCACACTGTCCTGCTAACACTATAACCACTGACAGACTCTTCAACTAAGTGTGAAGACTACATGAACCCTAGAGAGAGAGAGAGAGAGAGAGAGAGAGAGAGAGGTGGCTGATGATTGTTGGTGTAAGGAAGACGTGTAACCGAAGCCAGAAAACGGTTAAGAATTAATCAGGAGATTTGCAGCGCAGGCCAGCCGGGAAGTCAGACTGAGACTGAACTGTAGAAGATTGATTCAAGGGAGTGGCAGCTGAGCGTATTCAATTATGTAGCTTCCTCTTTGTGGTCAATTCGAAACGGTAAACACTGCTGTCTTTCCCTAGCACTCCACACACACATGTATCCGTGCCGCCCCCCCCGCCCCCCCCCCCCCATCCCGGCATTCACGCACACACACGCAGGCACACACACGCAGACACACACACACACACACACAGACCGTGGCACACACGCGCACACACGCACACGCACGCACGCGCGCAAACACACACACACACTCACACGCATGCAAGCACACACGCGCGCAAACACACACACACACTTACACGCATGCAAGCACGCACACACACACACACACACACACACACACACACACACACACACACACACTGACTGACTGACTGACTTACTGATTAACTGATTGACTGACTGGCTTTCTATTCAAGGAAATGAGGTTGTCAGGCACGCGGGCCCATACTGCAGAGTTAGAGAGAGAGAGAGAGACTGGCTGACTGACTGACTGAATGACTGACTTAACGAATGACTGGCTGAATGGCTGACTAAACTGTATTTTCCAAGGATGATATAAAAGAAGCACAGATCTCGATCTGTAGATGGCCGGGAAACTACACGTGACGAAAGAAGTTGGTGAGCAAAGGGTCGGTACCAAAAGACACAAAGAGCAGCATGCCGTTCACGTATTTCATGTGGGTGAGTGGGCGGGTGTTTGGGAGTTTAACGTCCTTAGTATCCACCACGTATGGGTGATATCAAAGACGGAACAAGCAGAAAAAGGCCAGCACAAATATCTGGCTCCAGCCGGGAGTCGAACTCATGACCCGAGTATGGAGAATCCAACGCTCTACCATTGGGCTATTCCGGCTCCCTCTCTATTACATGTAGGTGTTTACTGCGGAGTTTGAACAGCACACTGTGGTCCGCTAAGAATGTGCACCGCAGAGAAAAGAAGAGAAAAATAATGGGGGGGAAAAATGGAAGACCTGTACAAAATCTGATCCTGTTATTAGGATTTGAATCTCAGCCTTCATGCTAAGGATCCAAACTTTGCCACCAGGGCCCGTATGTAAAAGTCGAGGTTAATTTAACCCACGGCTACGGGCCTAACCCATACTAGGACAAAAGAAACCCAAAAGCAAAATTAAATAAAAAAGGAAGCGAAAAAAGCGAAGAAAAAAATCCTTCTGTAACGGCTTAGGCACCTTAGCTGGAATGGGCCCGCTTCTTGATTTAAAACAAAAAAAACAGCAGAAAATTTAACACTAGAGCTAGTTTAGTTCCAGGTTAGACTCTAACCAGGGCTAAAAGCCCTAACCTTGACTATTACATACGGGCCCTGATATGCATCCCCCCCCCCCCCCTACCTCCCCTCGGAAGACATCTTTGAACAGACCTTCACCATTTCTACTACACAGGGCGTACATACACACTCACCATATTCCTGGTAAACACTGCGCAGTCTTTAGTGTCTGCCAACTGTTGAACAAGGGCCATGGTGCAAGGTAGGATGACAGTCAGCAACGGACCTTTCCAGCAGCCCTTAGTAACTGGTGCTAAGGACAACACGCGTGCCGTTTCCCTCCTTTGCACGCTGCAGTTCAGTCAGAAGCGTGTTGTGTGAAAACTGCCCAGGACACAGTGTACACGCGATGACCTGTGTGACTGTGAGTGACTTGAGTGACCGCGTTCTCCTGTGTTGCTGTGTGGAAGCTTGTGAGGCTTTTGAACGGCAGCAAAGTTTTCTGATTGGATAAAACTGATCCCTTTGGACAGGTGTATTTAAATGTCTGCACTCTCAACAACAAAAAAAGCCACCAAACGGCGTGTTTCTAAGAACTATCCGATGCTTGTCCAAATGCATTCGAAAAAAAAAATGTTCGCAAAATGTCATTCGTAGCTAAGAAACTACGCGTGACAAATTAAAGTTGGTGAGCAAATGGTGGGCAAGGCCGCAAAAGCCACAAAAGTAGCACGCCGTCCACATATTCCATGGGGGCGTATTTGTTATACTTTGCACAGACGCCATTCCGTGGTCATTTTGGGCTCACTTGTGTAACAAAGGGAGTCTGTGTAGTACCCCTCCGTTGGCTGTCTCTGTGTCTGTCTGGCTGCGTGTCCTCTATACCTTAACACTGGCATTTTCTCAGAATCTACAAACAGCGGGGGCAGCAAACTTGGCATGCTGATGGACAGCCTTAAGACCTTTTAAAACATATCATTTTCATGAAAATTGTGATATTGCCAGGAACTAATTACACCAGAGGTACCTTACCTGGCATGGTGGTAGATAATGATAAGAGCTGTACAAACAGACTCTTTTGAATGACCTTGACCCATGTCACAAGTGAGCCATGAAGGCGTCTTTCTCTACAGTTATTTTATGCATGTGCGAGTGTGCTTTAATGCGATTCTAGCGTGGCTTCTGTCCTTTCCAACTCCAGATTAGGGCTCTGATTTAGCAAGTCTCACACGCAATCGTGGTAAAATAATAATTATGCGTCGTAACACAAAGACCACTGAATACATTGTCACTGGCGTGGAATCGGGTTCATAATTAATATCTAAGTCTAAGCCGTTTCATCGACAAGAGATCGGATTTCTAAAATAATTAAGCTCCTGTCAAATCTGTTACAGCTCTTTATAATTCCTTGATGCATGAGGTTCCGTGATTACGTTGAAACAGTTTTGCGCCTTTGAGCAGCACATTGATTTGAAATACACATGACACGATGCAAATTTTCAATAGCACAGTTATCACAGCTTGTGATGACAGTTGTTCTTGCATATTAAAGACATTAGCGGGGGTGCGCGGTGGTCTAATAGGTAGCGCGTCGGATTTAGCCGCTGCGCTACTGAACGGCCGTCACCAATGTCACGGCGATGAAGCGTGGGTTCGAGCCCAGGTCGAGCTTGTGATATGTGATACCGGTTTTTCCTGGCTGCCGGGCTGCTCGTCGGCGGTTTCTCTCCGGGTTATCCAGCTTTCCTCCCCCAGCAAAATTAAAAAAAAAAAAATACAGTATGATAGGTATTGGGTGGCGCTGCACCGCAGCGACTCGCTTCCCCCGGAGGAGGCAGCCCGAATTTCCCAAAAGGGATAATAAAGTAGTATTAAAAAAGAAGAAGAAGAAGCTTTTTTTCCGATTGCGGGTTAATGTCCTTTTCTGCCATCTAAGAGTGATCTCATCAACAAGCCCCAAAAAAAATAATTTTTTTTTTTGGCTCCCAATCGCTGTAACACACGGGATCTACTCCCTAACCTGATCTACCCCGGGTCAATGCAGCTTGAGGCTAGAAGTGCCCCGGGCTTAAGAAACTTGAGACTGAAAGTACCCCGGGTTCAAGCAGCCTGTGGCTGGAAGTACCCCGGGTTTAAGCAGCTTGAGGCTAGAAGTGCCCCGGGGCAATGCTTTTTTTGCGCTAGAAGTGCCCGGAAGTCAAACGAGCCGGGGCAGTACATCTGGCTTATTACATCGGGATTTGAACTCACGACCCGAGCACTGAAAGTCCGACGCTCTACCAGCTAGTCCGGATCCCGAGACGAAACTGAGGAGGAAATGGAGGTTTCTTAAACAAAGTGCTTGTGACAGTCAGGCACATTCAGAAACATATTTTCAGCTATCAAAGGCACTTTTCATATCTTGTGACTTTCTCCAATTTCTGTTTGTCGCACTTTCACATCCGAACACAGAATATTCAATCATGTCGTGAAATCGCACCGATACACTCGAAGCGATGAAGTCCTTGCTATTTAGACAGATTTTGGCGCGCACTGGTTTATCTCTGTGCCAGTGCTGACGATGTGGTACATTTCACTCCATGACTACATTGCAGGTAAAATTCTTTCCTTGTAAGTGAGGTATACGTGAGCTATTTTTAGACAGCCAATAGCGTGCCCCGCTGTGCGCACTGATTTAACTCTATGCTTGCTAACGGCGTGGTACCGCGCTTCACTCCATAACTATGTTGCTGGTAAAAGTGTTTCCTTGTAACTGAGGTATACATGAACTATTTTTAGACAGCCAATAGCGTGCCCCGCTGTGCGCACTGATCTTACTCTGTGCCTGTTAACGGTGTGGTACGCTCCACTCCATAACTATGTTGTTGGTAAAATTCTTTCCTTGTCAGTAACTGAGGTATACATGAAATATTTTTAGACAGCCAATAGCGTTCCCAGTTGTGTGCACTGATTTAACTCTGTGCCTGCTAACGCTGTGGTACGCTTCACTCCATAACTATGTTGTTGGTAAAATTCTTTCCTTGTAACTGAGGTATACATGCGCTATTTTTAGACAGCCAATAGCGTGCCCGCTATGTGCAGTGATTTAACTCCGTGCCTGCTAGCGTCGTGGTACACTTCACTCCAGAAGTGTTTTGGGAGTTGAAATCAAATTCTTGCCTCGCGTTCGTTCCAAGTAACGACAGAGGACCACAGTGATCACATACACATCACACAGCTAGCACAGTTACCATATCGAGTCAAATTCCATGAGCAGACTCGTTTACGGTGTCTGTCTCGCCTTCGTGTACACACGCATGCACACTGATGCATCAAGTGTGCACGCTAAAAATCCCACGGTTCATCTTTCGAAGAAGAGTAGGCTGTGGCCGGTGTCGTGGTAAACAGAAATACTGTCGCACGCACCAGCGTGAATAGCAGGGTGGAGGTTTGCACATGAAGTAGCGCTTAGCGGCAGCAGGCTTTCACTGCTTCGTCCTCCAGCCCTGCTGCGACGCCGTGAGCATTTCAGCAGAGATGGATATGTGCGGCGCCGAGGAGAAGTCTACCATATCATACCATACCGTATCATGTGTAACACAGCGCACCTCCAGTGGAGTGTAAACCACAGACCGAATGCCCAGCGCATACCGTGACTGCACACAGACCGCTGGACGGAGAATTAAGACAGACATTCACGGACAGATGATGTTACAGATATGACCCAGGTCCGCTAGACGCCCGGTAAGAGCTGAACACGCAATCAGTGGAGTTACAAAGAGCGGCCGGGGGAGAACCAGGGCCCGGGCAACTCAGTGTGACATGCGGCTTATCCTTATGTTTAATGGATTGCTCCTGGAAGCCAGACAGATGTCGTCAGCGAAGAAGGAGAATACGCTTTTGTTTGGAGAACAGGGGATGGAGGATGAGAAAAACTACACCACGCACGGACGCACGCTCGCACACAAACACGCACGCACGCACGCACGCACATACACACGCACGCACGCATGCACACAAGGCACGACTCGCCATGACCAGGTTCCCGAAGCAAAGAAGCTACAAGTAAGTCTTTTCTTTCTCTCGTGTTTGCAAAATGAAAATTTGATGGAGAGAGTTCTTTGCCTGTTGTTTCAGGCTTTCATCTGGCCTGGTAGCGGTAAGGTTCGGACTGTGACGTTCGCCTGCAAAGTTTGGGGTACAGAGTTCACAATACTGTTCCCCGGAGGGCAAGTATTTCCCTGGACGAACAAAAAACTGTTGTGTACAGGAATGCTGTGCATTTCAAAGAAAAGTATCGACTGGCCCGGAAACTGTGCAGAAGACAACATCCCGTCAACAATGCTCAAAACCGTATATAAATATCCCCCTCAGCTGGAAATATTTGCCTCTAAACTGTCTGTCTTTGTTTTCTGCTGTGATTACCCCCCCCCCCCAACCCCCTCTTCCTCCCGGATTTTGTGGCTGCAGAAACATGCCCGCACCAGGGACGGAGCAGTGGAGGAATTTAAGGTCCAGATTAACGCATTAGCACCTGAGCAAAGAGAGAGAGAGATAGAGAGAGAGAGGGGGGTGTTTGGGGGTTTAACGTCCTTTTCCACCACATAGGGTGATATCAAAGACGGGGCAACGATGAAAAAGCCAGCACAAATATTTGGCCCCAGCCGGGATCGAAATCACGACCCGAGCATTAGAAGTCCAACGCTCTACCATTCGACCACCCCGGCTCTCCCCCTGAGCAAAGAGAAGCAACTCTGTCTACGTCTGTCTGTCTGTCTGCCTGTCTGTCTCTCTGTCTGTCTGCCTGTCTGCCTATTTGTTTCAGTTGTCTGTCTGTCCCTTTCTCTCAATCAGTGTGTGTGTGTGTGTGTGTGTGTGTGTGTGTGTGTGTGTGTGTGTGTGTGTGTGTGTGTGTGTGTGTGTTGTTGTTGTTGTGGTTGTTGGTGTTGTTGTTGGTGGTGGTGGTGGTAGTGGTTGTCTTGTTATTTCTGTAAAGTCTCTAAAAAGACAACCCTCCCCCCGCA
The DNA here is from genome assembly GCA_018292915.2 of Batillaria attramentaria. Classification (NCBI taxonomy): domain Eukaryota; kingdom Metazoa; phylum Mollusca; class Gastropoda; family Batillariidae; genus Batillaria; species Batillaria attramentaria. The sequence continues at coordinate 659,892 of JACVVK020000090.1, forward strand.
CCTCCCCTTCTCGTATCTCTCCGTTTGTTTGCCCCCCCCCCCCACCCCTCCCTCAGCATATCACCTTTCTTTTCTTTTACAGCCGATAGGAACTAAATGGAGTTCCAAG
>JACVVK020000090.1:662500-705000 GCA_018292915.2 Batillaria attramentaria
CAGAATCTCGAACCAGCAAACATGTACGTCACTGGCTTAAACAGTCGCGCTAGTGAAGTACAGTTTACGTCACGTGGCGCGTAACATCGTGAAAATGACGTAAGTTGTTACGCGAATGGTTTGCTGTGTTCTGTCAGTAACTGTTGGCTGTGTGTTGGCGCCGGGGTTAGCCTATGGTCCGACCGCCTTTGGAACTGATCCGCTGAAAAAAGTGAAACCTTATAGTAGTCTGATAAAGATCACTGATTCCCCACTGGCTAAACTAAAAATCTTCTTCCCATGCCTGTGTTTACTATGGAAATGCCAAAAGACAGCATACTTACTAGAATGTTAGTAGAAGTTCTATGACAAGAATACGGGAGAAATCAGTATAGAATCAGTTCAGTCCAAGCATTCCCCGTGTTCGCTGGACTATCACAATTATCGCACATAGGGTGGGTGGGTGTTTGGGGGTTTAACGTCCTTTTCCACCACATACGGGTGATATCAAAGACGGGGCAACGATGAAGAAGCCAACACAAATATTTGGCCCCAACCGGGATACGAACTCACGACCCGAGCATTAGAAGTCCAACGCTCTACCATTCGGCCACCCCGGCTCCCCTATCGCACATAGCGAAGGGAAACAATCAATAATATACACGCGGCACGTGACAACGGTTTCAGAGCTAAGTTGCATCCCTCGCTGGCAGAAGCATTCTCAGTACAAGACAATTTTTGTATATGCGCACCACAACGCTACAGGCAGAAAATTCACATCAGCGCACCAATACAGAAAGACTATCGCTGTCTAAAAATAGCTGCTTGTTGTGAGGAGTTCAGCAGGAGATCAAGCTACGACTGAATTAAAAAAAAAAAGAAAAAAAGTTGGTTACACGGTTTGGTTGGTTGGTGCGTTTAACGTCCTCTTTTCCACAACACATCGGCGACACCGGAAAGACGTAACGATGGAAACGGAATCCAGCACGAACGCTCGGCTCCCGTGAACTCGCGACCCGAGCATTGAAAGTTCAGCGCGCTACAAGCTCGGTTGTCCCAGCTAAAACACAAATCACACAGATTAGTTTCAGTTGATGGAATGAAACATTTTGCACACTTTGCACACTTGATTTCACGGAATGGGTAAGCTGAAATACGTCGTTGACACAACACTTGGCGTGTACACACACAAGGCCACCAGCACCGCTCTACGGTTATAAATGATTAGAAATACGCCCACTAGAATCAAACTCCATAAATGCTTTCTTTTGGGTCTTTTTTCCAGTTTGGCAAAGAAACAACACGGCGCACTGACAGCAGAAAAGAAACCCAAAGAAACCAGGGCTCTTTCCACTGGGCTTAAGTCTCTATCCCTTACAGACACAATCCTCTCGTTGTAACAGTGAAACCCATATGTAGTGACCACAGCAAAAAGCCGCTTGGCAGACACGTTTTCCAAAGTCGGGCTGGTGTAACACGCTGCATGTACTCCCCAGCGTAAAGCGCCCCGGGTCTTAGCAGCCTGAGGCTGGAAGTGCCCCGGGTGGGGGAAGAAGGGAGAGAGAGAGAGAGAGAGGCAGAGAGAGAGAGGTTGGGTGGGTGGGTGTTTAGGAGTTTAACGTCCTTTTCCACCACGTAAGGGTGATATCAAAAACGGGCACGGGGCAACGAGAAAAAGGCCAGCACAAATATTTGGCCCCAGCCGGGATTCGAACTCATGACCCGAACACTGAGAGTCCAACGCTCTACCATTCGGCTATCCCGGCTCCCCAACTTGAGGCTGGAGGTGCCCCGGATCAATGCAGCTTTAGGCTAGAAGTGCCCCGGGTCAAAGCAGCCTGGTGCTGGAAGTGCCCCAGGTCAATGCAGCTTAAGGCTAGAAATGCCTGGGAGTTAAATAAGCCGGGGAGTACATCTGGCTTATTAAACCGGGCCGGTTGAGGCTTTGTGTATATTAATTTCCACTCTGAAGATCCCTGAAAAAGGCCAGGAAAATTTTTTAGCTCCATCATCGGGATTCGAACGCGGTACCTCCTGATCTTGAGTCCAACGTTGAACCAGTTGACCCACCCGGCACCCTTAGAAGGCTGGCAACATTGCGCAGTACAGTATTAAATACAAGTAACAAAGTCTGTTTGCACAAATCTGACCACTATATGCAGGTGATCGCAGCAAAGAGGTCGCCGTTCGAACAGGTCCTACTGTAAAGAACAATCCCCTGGTATTCTTAATCTTAGTCTTGCTGCTTCTTGTAGCTGTAACCACGGCCTCCTGCCAGCAGCCCATAAAATGTTAACGGTGTGCGAAGCGGTTACCTGTCTCGTCTGCTCAGTCGGCATCGTAATTTAAGTTAGAATCGGATCGCTGCCATTCCGAGTGAAGCAGTGTTCAGCGGAGCATTGCCGTCTGATGCCAGTTGCACCACGTTTCATTGTTAGCATATAGCTTGACTGGATTTCAAAAATGTACGAATTCCTTCTCTCTTTTTTTTTTCTCTCTTTTTCTTCTTCTTTGCATGAAAGTCGCATTCAAATACATCTTACAAAAGCTGTCATCATCATCATCATCATCATCGTCGTCGTCGTCGCTGAGAATCATCATCATCGTCGTCGTCATCGTCGTCATTTAGTCAAAGTTAAGTTAAAGGAAGATCACGTGTTTGCTTTTAGTGATAAGTTTATTCACAATCATCATCGCCAGTCCTCCTCCTCCTCATCGTCGTCATCGTCGTCGTCGTCGCGGTCTTCGTCGTCGTCGTAGTCATCATTTTAGTTCCAGTTAAAGTAGGATCACGTGTTTGCTTTTAGTGATGTTTATGCATCACAACGGCCTGTGACATGTGCATCATCTTCGTTTAGGATATTTACTAGACGTACACCTTTGACATACAACATTTTCACATCATTTTTGCGTGTTTGACTAAAAAGAGGCTGAAAAGTAGGAACGACTCAGTACATAGACATATATGGGCCCTATGAATGGTGAGATACCCCTAGATCTGTTAGGTGTTTCAGCGGTAGGATGGTAGATAACCCCTCCCCCTCCCCCCTTTCCACTGTGTGGCTTGTAACGGGCCGATGTAGGGCAAGGCAGACTTGTCCATTAATGTCCAATGGCATACGAAGACATCTCCTAGATCTAGGGAGCGCTCTCAGCTTTACCCCCCTCTCTCTCTCTCTTTGCATGTTTAATTCTTTTTTTTTTCTCTCCATTTTCTTATTAGATTTACTCCTTTTGTGCCAGGTATACTTTTTGTCATGTCAGCCTTTATCTTTTTAGTGTTTCTAGATTAGCAGGACAGCTTGTAAGATATGCAGACCATGCCTACAAGTCTTTATCCTGAAATAAACGTTTCAGTCAGTCAGTCTCTCTCTCTCTATCTATATCGCATCGGTTTTGACGAGAGCAGTGATGGAGTCAGTATTTGAGACACTCCAGTATGCACCGCGGTGAATAAATTGGCAACCATTTGCGACCCGTCCCGACAAACTGCAAGAACCATTTTGTTGCCAGACCGCCTGCCTGACCACGACCGTCTTTATAGTTCCAGACACGAAGAACCCACTCAAAACTAACGGTGCAACGGCGGACCACGTCTAACCGTATCGCAGGGTACAGTTTACGGCGTGGCATGCGCAGTACATCCTATGTGCTTTTTGTATCTCCTTCTACGGATATTTCGCCCGGTGGTTATGTGAACTGTGTTTGGCTGTGGATTGGGTGATTCTGGTTTCTGAGGTTGAAATACCCTTGTGGGTAGTATTTTGGTTCGGGTTTTCCTTAATTAACAAATCGAGTCAAAATCCACTCTCATGTACGCATGTAGAGTCGTGTGCCCATACCCACGGGCTATGGGCTCCTGGCCTATCAATAAAAGTGTTCGTATCGTATGTAGAGTCGTGTGGGTGAAGAAAACCCTCCTGCTCAATTAGAGTAGATGTCGTCTGCGGTTTTCAGAATTTATGAGTTAGGGGGACTCTCTCTCTCTCTCTCTCTCTCTCTCTCTAGCAACGGCAAGTTTTAAAATTGGTATGAATATGCCTGTAACTTCTACCGTTGTAAAATAAAGGTTCTTGTTCTTGTTCTTGTTCTCTCTCTTGATACCTATATCCTTTTGTATGTCGCGTCGGCAGTGTGAGCGGACGTAGATAGATAGATAGTTAGATAGATAGTGTGTGTGTGTGTGTGTGTGTGTGTGTGTGTGTGTGTGTGTGTGTGTGTGTGTGTGTGTAGCATTAGCAACGGCAAGAATGAAAACTGGACCACTGGACCAATGTCTTTTACCGTTGACAAATAAAGTTTCAAAGTTTCAAAGTTTCTCTCTGTAAAATAAATATAGGGAGAGAGTCAAGAAATGTTAATGTCAAAGTCTTTAACTTATTTGGTACACGTATTCAATGAACGAACACATGAAACAATAGCCGGTGCAAATTAATCACAAAATTAAACTGTTTGTTTCAGACGTTTTGCGTGCGTGTGTGTTTCGGTAAGTGTGTGCATGCATTCTCTTTCTTCTCCAGACGGATTGGTAAGCAAGAAGGCTTCTATGTCCGCCGCTCCCTCCCCTCTCCCCAGTTGTATGTCCAACATAAAAAGCACAGCATTGTGTTATAGACCAGAAGCATTCACTAGAAAGGCAAGACGTTAGACTCATCTTTCCTGAATAAGCTAATTGGAAATATGTCTCTTTGTAACCACTCCAGTTAAATGTGACCCGTTCTCGCGAAAGGGACCGTAAGTCGCGCTAGGCCGACCGCCGCTACAGGCGAAAAGAGTGCCGGGGGTCAGTATGGCCGCCTTGTGAGTAGCCAACTTCAACTGCTGATATCTCTGTCAATTTTAGTAGTACAGCTTTCATTCTTATATTGAAACAAACTGCATAACCAGTAGATTGCAGTGATATACATATCTCAAAATTGATAATTTTCGACTTATGGTCCCTTTTGTGAGAACGGGCCACATATGACTTGTTACCGACAGACAGACACATTTTCGAATCCGTCAGAGCAGTTCCCTTCCCCTGGTAGTGGTATTGTCCCCTTGCCGGCTCAACCAGACTCAACAGCATGATAGGGGGGGGGGGGGGGGGGGGGTAAGGGAAGGGGTGATGGTGGTGACTGCAAAGGGGAGAAGGGGGGGGGGGAGGGGGGGGGTATTAATACTCTGATTGTCGTCTGGTTTCAATCATTAGTTTGCCATGTCTGATCGGATCTGATGTCATGGACATCAGACTGAAATTAAGTAATGTAGCATGCGGCCTTCCACTCAGACGGATACGATGTAATCAGATTTGCCCGACGGGTCATCCAGACGTCAGCCGTTTTCTTTGCAGACATGGTCTTCAGTATGGTCTCTACACATCACTGGTCATTTTCGGAGCATGCCCGTTGACACAGGAAATCAAACAAATGGTACATTCTGTAATTACTAGTTTACTCTATATGTGACGAGGGATTTCACCCTGCCGCCTCAGCACTGCCAATGCTTGGGCCGGCCTGGTTATGGCTAACCCATGAGTGATCGGGGAAGACACATCCTGGATTACGGGACAGGGGCACCATGCCTAGGGCCTGTCGCTATGAAAGTGCACGAATCAGAGAGAGAGAGAGAGAGAGAGAGAGAGAGAGAGAGAGAGAGAGAGAGACAGACAGACAGACAGACACCCAAGCAACTAAACCTATTTCGCGGCTGCTGAAAGGATCCTTTTTGCTAAGTCTCTTAAAATACAAAAGAAGATCAAAAGCAAACCTGAGACGATGTAAACACATATATAAAAAAAAATCTCTGGGGTTTAAAGAAACATTAGTTTTCAACTGAACTTCCAAAAGAAGGTGTAAAGTACGTCAGAGAGAGAGAGAGAGAGAGAGAGAGAGAGAGAGAGAGAGAGAGCCTCGTAATTCACGAAAAGCATACATCCTTGGTAATGACATAGGGACGAATTTGTCTACAAATGTTCCCAGGATAGCGCAGGCGATACCATCTACACAGGTTCAACGAGAACAGGGAGAAGAGCGAAATCAGGTTAAAGAATCCTTGCCCGGCACGACACCAGAAGCTCACGATGTCTGAACACGTCAATATTTGTTCGGCAAGATTATGGAAGGGGGAGAGTGTGAACATTTCGGGAAGACTTTCACACAACCAGTTGTTCTTTCCCGGGCCACACTTCATGTAGAGAGTGAAACCCGCACCGCTATGATCTCTCTCTCTCTCTCTCTCTCTCTCTCTGAGGACTGAGGATGGAGTGTGTGTGTGTGTGTGTGTGTGTGTGTGTGTGTGTGTGTGTGTGTGTGTGTGTGTGTGTGTGTGTGTGAGAGAGAGAGAGAGAGAGAGAGAGAGTGTGTGTGTGTGTGTGTGTGTGTGTGTGTGTGTGTGTGTGTGTGTGTGTGTGTGTGTGTGAGAGAGAGAGAGAGAGAGAGTGTGTGTGTGTGTGTGTGTGTGTGTGTGTGTGTGTGTGTGTGTGTGTGTGTGTGTGACAGCAGAGAGAGATGATGATTATGATGATGATGATCATAATGATGATGAAAGTTTTATTAGGATAATTCTTGTAGGCATCAATGCCTATCTTACAAGATGTCCTCACTACATTCTACAATAATGATCAAACAAAACAAAAACAAACATATTATTAATATGCAAAGATAAACTAACAATCTAGGCTACCGTAAAAGTGAGACCCCCCAAACAAGATGGTCACCAGCCCAATATGTTGTTTCCATTCAGTGACCTGCTGTCGTCACAGTCGTGGTCGTTGTGTCACGTATGCAGCCCGAGCGCACATGCAAAGTGATGGTGTGTGTGTGTGTGTGTGTGTGTGTGTGTGTGTGTGTGTGTGTGTGTGTGTGTGTGTGTGTGTGTGTGTGTGTGTGTGTGTGTGTGTACATGTGGATGATAGACTACGTAGCTAAATCCCAGTCGGTCTAGGGTGGCCGTCACCGATTTTCCACGGAATCTACCACCGCGATCAGCTTGCCCCAAAATGACTCCGACTAGAGCTGTCGTCCTTAATTAGTCCCCGGGGACCCAGTCCTTGCCAGTGATCGCTCATTTACGTAGATGTTTACAACGCCACGAAAACCGGTCAGACACGTTCGGGTATGAGTGTTTGGGGGATTAAGGGTGTGTGTGTGTGTGTGTGTGTGTGTGTGTGTGTGTGTGTGTGTGTGCGTGTGTGTGCGTGCGCGCGCGCCCGGCGGTGTGTGTGTGTGTGTGTGTGTGTGTGTGTGTGTGTGTGAGAGAGAGAGAGAGGGAGAGAGAGAGAGCGTGTGTGTGTGTGTGTGTGTGTGTGTGTGTGTGTGTGTGTGTGTGAGAGAGAGAGAGAGAGAGAAAGAGAGAGAGAGAGAGAGAGAGCCGACACTGCAATTTCTCCTTTTTCAAATTCCCAGCAACAGGATGAATAAAGTCAGCTTCATTTTGATCTTTTTAACTTGAATCCAATATTAGGTGGATGAAGCATTGTCTTCAAGTCCTACTGCAACATATGTTCTGACTGTTGGAAACTTCTATCTGGTGTCTTTGTTTACACTGACGCCTTGGGGTCACCAAGTGCAACAGGAGTGCTTCTGGCATCTGATACAAAATCACGTCACGTCATCTCGATAAAGCAGCGTGTTGCCAGTTTCCTACCTAAGTGCTATTACATGCAAACGCGAGAACCATGCACACACACACACACACACACACACACACACACACACACACACACACACACACACACACACAGAGTCTGTATCGGAGTGCATGTAAATGTTGTAACCTCTCATTTGATCGGCAGTGTGAGTGCGAACGCAATGACTTTTCCTTTACCTGAAGACTATCACGGTCGCGGTCGCTGAATTCTACGGAAACCAAGGTGTTGCTCGGTTCGGGGAAGGGGTCCTGGCGAATGTGTGTGTGTGTGTGTGTGGGGGGGGGGGGGGGGGGGGGGGGGGGGGGGGGGGGGGGGGCGGGGGGAAGATGCATCAAGGTACCGGTTTTTCTTGAGAGTCTTCCCAATCCCCCCCCCTCACCCCCTTTAATCTTACCCCCTTCTTAGAGTTACAGCAAACAGCACCGATGACTTTCGTCAATTCTTACCAGGGAGAGTTGATTTCGCCTCTTTTTTCCTTTTTTGTTTGTTTGCTTGCTTGCTTGTTGTTGTTGTTGTTGTTGTTGTTGTTGTTGTTGTTGTTGTTGTTGTTGTTGTTGTTGTGTGTGTGTGTGTGTGTGTGTGTGTGTGTGTGTGTGTGTGTGTGTGTGTGTGTGTGTGTGTTTCGGGGGCGGGGGAGGGGGGTGAGTGGGTGTGAATGGAACTGTTTAAGAATAAATTAGGCAGATTTAGTAGGACTTCGTACGCAGGACTTCGTTGAGCAGCGTAACCCATTAAATTTTGCATGTAAACTGGGCACGTTACTGGTGCCATTAGCCAACCGCAGCGCGTTAGCAGCTCGCGGCCTCTGCCGCGTGAGCCTAATTTACATGTAAATGGGTTACGCTGCTCAGCGAAGTCCTCCTTACGAAGTCCTACTAAATCTGCCTACTAGTAATAATAATAATAAGAAGAACAATAAGAATAATATGGAATCGTACTTATATAGGTCAAATTTCAGTTCACAAAGCGACTCAATGCGCGTATTGCCGCCGAAATTCATGCCAACAAATTTGTAAAACACACACACACACACACACACACACACACACATACGTTCAAAACCGCACAAGTGGGTAACCTGTCATAATACGCACAAATGGGTTCCACCAGTTCTGTACCTCCTAGAGCTCCAACGCTTGACACACTCTTTCATTGTGACTTGCTAATAACAACCATTACCACAGATTTACAAAAATGATGTTTGCCACCTCACGACAGACGTAGGAAAAAGTGGGTTCATTTTATACAAGTGGGTTCATGCTATTTTTAGAGTGCCGAGTGTATAAAATTGGGTTCACCAAACCGGAAAACTGGGTTCATTGATGTGGGTGGTCGAGCAGGTGGGTGTTTTCATTGTTTTATGTCTTTATTCACCACGACGACTATTCTAAATATGGGGGAAACAAGGAAAAAAGAAGAACAAAATTTTCTCCCGAGTTTTGAACTCGCAACCTCCATGTCCAATGCTCTAACCCATGAGGTAACCTGACTCCCCTCATTCATGAGGTTGTGAATGCTTAATCATAATGTGGGTATGTGTGTTAGTTCCCAGTTTGGTGCTACCCGAAATCAAGATACTTCAGCTGATAAGAATAAACAAAAACATTCATTGTTTTTGTTTTTAAACTTCATGTATCCTCTTGCTCCACACACTCACACACAGAGAGACAGACAGACAGAACTAAATCTCAAAATGAACTGACACAGATTACTCTTTACTTTGTTTTTATTCAAATCAAAGTAACATTAACAGGAACAGAAGGTTCAATGACGCAAAATGCGATCATCTACAGGGTCCAAATCAACACTAAATGTTGTCAAACTTGTATACAAGTTGTGTTTCTGATTTCAAAGAATTTGTCATACTCAAAAATGGTTTACATACCATTTACATGTGACACATACAATTTAGGATTGAGACTAATTTTTGTCAAAAATCCATTTGAAGTATGTTGATTATTAATGGAGCTTAATGCTTAATGGAGCTACAGTATATTGAATTTTCCTACTGGGAAAAAATAGTGTGTCATCCCATGACTTTTGGCATTAACAAAAACTAGGAGAAAATTCGGGGGAAAAAGTTTTTTTTTTCCTCAGGAGTGTTACTGACACTGTTAATAAATTTAGCACAACTCTATGATGTCTTAGCCAACTGATCCACTTTCACTGAAGCATGCATGTACAGACTCTTGTATACTATCAGCCAAAATGGACTGGCCATAGCTGATTGGTCGAAAGCATGGGAATGAGCTATTACATAAATGGGCCAGGAAGGAAGGGGCGGTTTCCTATCAACTTGACAACAACAATAACGACAAAACCGCTCCGTCAACTGCAATGGAATCTTCATCGATCGACGTCAAAACAAATGTACTGGATTCCAAAAAAATATTACAATTTCAAGAGTAAACTCAAAATAGCTGCTTTAATGCCCAGCAAACTACACTGGTTCTTTTAGGGTGGTGCTGCTTTGACTTTTTAATGTGCCACACATGAACCAGAAGTTACAGCACAGGCTTCATGTTTCACCCCAGTTAAAGTATACTGACACTGGGTCACCTCGGAACTCTGGTCTTTCGCATACCGAGGTGGGCACCCTAACCACCGGGCCACCGCTGGGGTTCTCAATTTGTAGTGAGAAACAAAACTCATGCAAAGAATTAAACAAACAAAGAGACCCCCTTTCTATTTTCTTATACCACATTGTGAATTTGCACTGCAAAAGAGGGCTGGTCTGCAGAATACCTCCAAAAAGGCAAATAAAAAACAGACAGGAAGCCAAAGAACCCACAGAAATGTTATTAGACGGATTTCTTAGAAACATGAAACTGGGAAAACAGAAGCAAGAAGTGCAAGTAAATGAAGAAAAATAATGTTGGACACTAAAATGAATGCATGCAGTGCCAGTTATAACACATGTAAGAACAAGTTATGGGCATTAATTTTCAAGATACCACACGATCAAAACATTCAACATTTCCTGAAAGTAGAAGGACAAAGCCCATGTGACTCACGTGTTCCAATGACACTGATCTTGTGACCTTGTCCCTAGGTCAAGGTCATCCTCACTTACATGGTTAGAAAGGTCTTGTCACAAACTACATTCTGGCCAAGTTTCATTAGTGTAGTGCTAATAGTTTTCAAGAAATTGAAAATGTTGCAGTTTTTCACGATTTCCATCAATTCCTGTGACCCTAACCTTGACCCAAGGTCATCCAAACTTATACATTAAGGAAGCCCTTTCCGCACCGGCCCCCGTAGTGTAGTGGTGAGCACTTCGGACCATGGACCTGGAGACCCGGGTTCGAATCTCAGCCGAGGCAAGAGGGATTTTTCCTACCTAGGTCGGCTCCTACCCAGAGCGGGTGTGCTGTGGTCCCAGTGGGGAGGCTGTTGCCACACAGCCGAGATTCACCCACTTCACCGGTGCGACTTTGGGGGTGCTTCCCTTGGTATGACACGTCTTTATGATGTGGATGATTACACGGCCGGCATCGCAGGTGCCGTAGTTCCCTGGCCTTGGTGAACGCCGGGATATTTATGGCAGGAAGCGAGGAATGCGGCCCTGTCCCGCAGTCCCAAACCACACGGACCTCCATAGCATCATCTTACCATCATCCTCATCTCTATCATCATGCTTAATAAAACTTACCCCAGCTTTCCAGCCCTCCGTGGATTCCACCCATGACCTGGGAGGAAGACCACTGGAGCTGGCAAAAAGAGTTGGGGCAGCCCCCCCCCCCCCCCCAAAAAAAAAAAAAGAAAAAAAAGAAGCCCTTTCCCTAAACTACCCGTACACCAAGTTTCATTGTTATAGTAGCCATAGTCAAGGGGAAAATGCTTAAAGTTCTTTTTTTTTCAAAATTTTCCACTGATCTTGTGACCTGGACATTGGGTCAAGGCCATCTTCACTTGAAAGGTCTTGTCACGTACTACCTACTGGCCACGTTTCATAACTGTAGGGTAAATAGTTTCCGAGAATATTGTCCATGTTTAAGTTTGTGATGGACGGGTCGGAAGGACGGACAATCGGGCGCCGGAGGGTCATTACATACTATAAGACTCACTTTTCATGTACATGTATACTTGAGTCAATCATCACCTCCCTTATACAAAGTTGTACAATAAGCACCTTCATTAATTCAATCAATCAATAACAAAAAATAAATAAATAATTTTTTTTTAAATCATGGACATTAAATCAACCGCCGCCGAAAGTCAGTGTGCTAGCAGTGAAAACAGCTAAACAAGCACAGAACTGTACACTCAGAAAGCATTTGAAAGTTGCATATGAACATTGATTTAAAACTCACTCTCTCTATTAAAAGACTGTGAAAAATCTACATGAAAGAACTACACAACAGATAGGAAACAACAACAACAAAATGGTGTTCAAATGCAAAGAAACCATAAAATTTCACAGAAGGCCATATCCCACAGCATAATCTTCACGTGCGATCACGATCATCAGCAAATCAGCCAAATGTTAGCTAGAATTCCCCATACTGCTCCTCTCCCCACTTCATAAAGCGTCACGCAAAATAAGAACAATGTCACTCCCACTGTCGGATTTGGCCGACTCAGTGATAACCGAAGAAAGCGAAGCAGAATCTGAGAGGTCAGGAGAACCAGGCGCATAGTCCGGTACCTCCTCTTCAGCTGCACTGCTCTCCGCCTCAAGGACGTCCTGATCAACGTCAGGCTGACTTGCTGCACTGCGAGATTTGGACAAACAAAAGTCAACAACAGCCAGAATGTCAAAGCCCATATGGTTTATGTGTATTAACAAAGCATAAGGCTTTTTCATATGGGTGAATGACGTATGTGTGTGTGTGTGTTTTCTTTCTCAGTCTGTCTCAGCGGAATGCATGTCACTGAAAACAAAAACTTAACTCAGCTTTTATCTCTAGTTTTCGGGCCGACCATTTTTTCCGGGCTACCAGATGCAATGTATTATTGAAAGCAAGCATTCTGGGCCCTGGTTTGGCTCAGAAAACAACAACAAACTTTCCACTAAATTAGTAATAGTAAGTGTAAGTGTAAAGTTTGCACTTACCCCTTTTCATTTATTATCCCTGAAGACTTCAAATACTCGAAGACAGCTGACGCATTCAGAGATCCTGTCTGAAAAAAAAAAATGAAATTATACGAGACTTATACAACTTGTACTGTACACATACACACACATAATCCACCAAGGGCTTAAGAGATCAATAGCGATCGACACAATTGATCTCTCAGATGATTGATCTCTTAAATTTGTCGGTCGCACAACATCATTCTGTTGATCACACAGCACAATTTATCACCCGATGATGAGCTTATAGTGTAGATCAAATGACTGCTCTGCGCAAGGTGACAAGCACTTTCTTGTGGTGGTGCAGCGCACATAGATGGCTGGGCTGAACTCAGCAGCAGAAAATCACATACACCAGGAAGACACCCCCCCCCCCCCCCTCTTCTCAATAAAACGGCATCTTTTTCAAAACAGTGGCTGAAGTAAAAGGCAATGAGTCTTGGATTTGATCCCAAATGGGGTAAGAATTTGATCTAGGATTTTGCCTTCTTCAAAATCAAACTCATTTGCACACTCGAGTGTGGTGCTTACTCCGAGTACATACAAGTACAACATTTATCATCAAGTGTACTCGTTAAAGATCCAGTCTCCATCATTCGTAAGAGAAGGCCATTGTCTGCCGGTGGAATAAACACACCTAACTTACATGCACCAACAGTCACAGAATCTTCAGCAAACAGTAAAGTTGGCCACTAAAATGGAAACACATTTTGCGCGAGCGAACATTGTAGACAACACAATATTGTCGATATTCGTACATTGTAGGCAACACAATCTTATCATTAGACTCACTGCACTGAGCGATCGATAGATTGTTGTGCGATTGACAGATGGCAACGGAGGCAAGTGTGTGTGTCACGCGACCGATCGAATAATGCAAATCGTTGGTGCACGCGGACACCCGTTTCTCCCCGCGCAGTTTCTCATGAAAGTCAGCCGTTCTACACCCTTTCCCATGCCTAAAGATAGTACATTAATAGATGAATTGTTTGTCGGGAAAACAAAATCAAGCGCCTTCAGCCAACTGGAATGCTGGTGTGTGTCACTGAAAGTGAAACTGATTTTGATCTGAGAAGTAGGTCGTTGTAGTCAGGAAATGTCAAATACAGACAAGACTCAAGCATAGATCAAAAGCACAACAGTACTCACCTTTTTGTTTTCCATGTCTGGGACGCAAGAATGCTGAAAGTTGCAGAAAACTATCCACGAAAGCACCACAAATTCCACAAGCAGCGGCACTCGCGTATTAACCGCGAACCGGAAGTGACATAAATCAATAGCTCTTCAGAGTGACTTCCCCTTGAAACCTGCCAAAGGCAGAAACCGACACACACCACGGAGTGTGAAATCGCAAACACTCAAAGTTGGAAAAAGTTGAGTAGTGGGTGTTCAGTGAGATATTTATAGGGGGGCATTTTTAGAGCATTTGCTACTCTTTCCAAGTATTGAAAAAAGTGGGTTTACCGATCGTGAACCCACTTTTTTTTGTAAACCCACTTGTATTGAGTGTTTCCAGGTTCGTGAACCCACTTGTGCAGTTTTTCACGCGCACACACACACACACACACACAGCAGCTGAATCAAGAGGAAACTCTATGCTGGCAAGCAATCAAGTCCTATTCTCCAACGCACACAGTACTAAAACTCCTACACAGCTGTTTGTACAGAGGCCAGTGGCCGCATCACTTTCCCGTCTGTCAGCGCGATAGCCCTACAATACCTGTAGTGCCGACATTTAGCACTCCGTAACTCTGACAACAATCAGTGCAAACCGATTAACACCTGTCGAACGAGGTGCAACCCCATGCAACACTAGTGAAGGGTAAGTATAAACATCGGGGTGTTTAACGGTTGGTTTGAGCCGTTGCTCGTGGGAGGTAAGTCAAAATGGCGGAGGGTTTTCCTGTGCTACTGCGATTCAACAGGTTTAAAACTCTATTGCTCTCAGGTAACGCATGCGCTTGTCCTTACATTGTAGTAGCATGTGAGATGCGTTTGTTAAAACCTTGATTTTGAAAAGTTTTGAGAAAATGGTTGGTTAAAGTGTGACGTGGTAATCATGCCGATACAGAGTGGTTGTATTATTTACTCATTTTTATGTTGCAATCGTCTGTCACCTGTCAGTCAGGCCTGCGGGAAGTAACTCTGTCAAAGGGGAACGACTTTGTTACAAGAATTCATTCACCCATGTAGAACCTCGCATACGTCAAAAATTTAGTGACGTCAACCAGCTAGGCGAGTTAACACGACGTCATTTGTTTGGGGTTTTGCGAGCTCAAAGAGGCACGGAAAGGGTTTCCAGTACTTTCTTTATGTCAGCATGCCTGATGTCAGAGTGCTTGCGGGCTGCATAGCGCTTATCGGCAGCAGGCTTTCACTGCTTCGTCCTCCAGCCCTGCGGCGCCGTGAGCGTTTCAGCAGAGATGGATATGTGCGCCGAGGAGAAGTCTACCAAACCACACACTGTCTGTGCAGCCTGCTGTGCACTAGAGAACGCGTGATTTCTCGGCTTAGTCCCAAAACTGGACCTGGGATGGACATGCTACTGGAGCTGCAAACAAACTAGGGATACAAAAAGACATTACCTCTGTAAGCATATCGATCGTTGTTTCGCTGGAGGAAACGAGAACGGTGTCATAAAAAAAAAATAAAAAAAATGACGGAGGAGACGGGTTCCCTGCGCTGTACGGTAACACGCGTAACATTACATCCAACGCTCAACTATTGGCTCAGTGAAGGCAGAAAATTTGGGGGGTGGTGACAATGTAATTTAACTAATTTAACCTGTAATTTATAACAGGACATCGAACAACGCAGAGTGTTTCCTGAACGGGTCTTCTTCTTTATATTCATGTTAGCCGCGAAATAGTCTTTGTTGCTTGCGCGGCGTTAAGCCCTAAATAACTAACGAACTAACTAACTTATATTCATGTACGGGTTTTCTTCTTAATATTCCTGTGCAGGTTTTCTTCTTTCTTCCTGTGCGGGTTTTCTTATTGATATTCCTGTACGGGTTTTCTTCTTTATATTCCTGTACGGGTTTTCTTCTTTCTTCCTGTGCAGGTTTTCTTCTTTCTTCCTGTGCGGGTTTTCTTATTGATATTCCTGTACGGGTTTTCTTCTTTATATTCCTGTACGGGTTTTCTTCTTTCTTCCTGTGCAGGTTTTCGTTCTTCTTGTGCGGGTTTTCTTATTGATATTCCTGTACGGGTTATCTTCTTTATATTCCTGTACGGGTTTTCTTCTTTCTTCCTGTACGGGTTTTCTTATTTATATTCCTGTACGGGTTTTCTTCTTTATATTCCTGTACGGGTTTTCTTCTTAATATTCCTGTGCAGGTTTTCTTCTTTCTTCCTGTGTGGGTTTTCTTATTTATATTCCTGTACGGGTTTTCTTCTTTATATTCCTGTACGGGTTTTCTTCTTTATATTCCTGTACGGGTTTTCTTCCTTATATTCCTGTACGGGTTTTCTTCTTTATATTCCTGTACAGGTTTTCTTCTTTATATTCGCGAAAGGGTTTTCTTTATATTCCTGTACGGGTCTTCTTCTTTATATTCCTGAAAGGGGTTTCTTCTTTATATTCGTGAAAGGGTTTTCATCTTTATTTTCCTGAAAGGGTTTTCGTCTTTATAAATCCAACTGATGTCATTCTACATCATGTCAAGTCCAATAGCACTTTCACTGCTCGGGTTGTGAGTTCGGTTCCCGGCTGGGGCCAAATATTAATATTTGTGCTGACCTTTTTCTCGCTTCCCCGTCTTTTGGTATCACCCATACGTGGTGAAAAAAGGTCGTTACACTCCCAAACATCCGGTAACCACCCACCTCGCTCCATATATTCTGCAATGTCCAGTGTTGAAATAATCACCACATTTGTGACTTGATATCATTAGACTGCATGTGCCCATTTTTCAAAATGACGGGGGAAAAAACTTTTGAGGAGAAACAAGAGAGACATGGAAAGCAGTGAAATTAAGGGAGTGATTTCGAGCGACATTTTGGGATCTGGAGAACATTACTCCGAAAAAGATTACAGTAATACACGAAATCAATACAATAAAAACAACCGAGAGGCGAGGGAGATGAATACAAATTGTCAACGAATAAGCTTCCCCCAGTTGATCGCCACCTTCACGTAGTTGCGGGGCGTGCGTGTCTAAGTGACCCGGAGAGCTATGCCGGCGGGAGTTTATTCTCCTGGTAGGGCCACCCAAGCCGGACAGGTCAAAGGGTAGAGGTCTGACACAGCGGTATCCACTGGTACTCCAGTACGGGGGTTATAGGCGCTGGGCCAACGACCTAGTCACGTAGAAAAAGTCTTGTAACAAAAACGCCAACGTGAATTTCAAGCGATTTTTCGGTCCTGGGAGAAGATTGATCTCCAGCTGGAGATAGTATACCTGGGGACAGCTGGAGAGACTGGCCCAGGATCCGGAGGCCTGAAGAATTCTCGTCGGCGGCCTGTGCCCTAGAAGGGGCAAAAGGAGAGAGAGAGAGAGAGAGAGAGAGAGAGCTTGAGCTTGGGTGACATAATTTCAACTGACAAGAGGATTCGGCAAAGTGGTTTATCTGAGGATCCTGCGGCTCAAAGTTCGAATTCTCTGGTCAGCAGGAATTTGGTGGGGGATTTTCCTCACCAAAGTGAGTTAAAATTCACCTGCAGACTCGTGTGCGGTGCTTGTCTCGATTTCATGTACATAGTCGTGCAAAAGTGTCGAGTGTACACGTTAACTATCCAATTCTATGTGGGAGGAGTCAGGGAGTGGAAGACAAGTACACACGACGCATACAGGAAAAAGATAAATTATTAAAAACGGGCGGCACGTGAAACCGCTGAACGTTCTGATGAAGCCGATGCAACTACTTCATTTCCCACCCATCCATCTACGTTCAGAAAGTGTCCGCCCTCTGGAATTGAAACTGATTTTTCGCTGTCTAGATGCTATCTTCTTGAAGCCAGATAAATTCCACTGGGGACGTAAATCAGAGGAAATGCCATTTTCCTTTTTCTTTGTACTTTCTACAACTTGCGTGGGACGGGTGGTGGTGGTGGTGGTGTGTGGGTGGGTGGGGACGGGGTAGGAGAGCTAGAGGAGTTCCCAACGGATGGGGAAAGGAAAAATATACCGACATACTTATGCAATTGTCTAAATACGTTGATCAGAAAACGCCGTTTACATTTTTTTTTTTTTTTTTTGGATTTGCAGCATGTTTTCGTAGGATTAGTGCATAATTATTATTATTATTATTATTATTAGGGTGTCTTGCCCACCATAATCTGAGATTTTGAGGATTGTTTGGTTGAGCGGTGGTCTAACAGGTAGCGAGTCGGACATAGCCGCTGCGCTACTGCCTGTCACGGCTATAAGCGTGGGTTGGAGCCCAGGTCGAGCTTGTGATAATTATCTGATACCAGTTTTCCATGGCTACCGGGCTGCTCATCGGGGGTTTCTCTCCGGGTTATCCGGCTTTTCTCCCCCAGCAAAACTGAAAAATAGGATAGGTATTGGATGACACTGCACCGCAGTGACGCGATTCCCCCCAGGGAAACAGCCCGAATTTCCCGAAAGTGACAATAAAGTGTGAAACAGAACGGAACAAACCAAAACAAACAATGATGTGTCAAATGTCTTCTTCCAAAGATCTTTCCCGTTAACACACTACTGCCTTTCCAAGATGGCTAACAGTCCTTTCAATATACCAGTCGTTACGGCACCACTTTCCCGAGATAAGAACCCCTAACCAATCAGTCAAAAGCCCCATACCACAAAGCCATTCCATCCCCACATCACTAGAGAGACGGAACGACGAATGCGCCGGATTTAGAAACCCAATCCGTCAAAGTAGAATTGCAACAGCTCCGTTTGCTGTGTGAAAGATGGATGGAACTGGCAAGAGAGAATCTTTCTCAAGCGGCGTTTTGTGTTCACAGCAAGCTTGGCAATACGCGATGAGGACATAAAGAAGCAGCCTCTATCACGAAAAGCTAGGTATTGCTGAGTTTACCACTAGGTATGCTGCTATCAGACTAAGATAGGTGTGCAAAGGTTCATAATTATTTAGCATTAAGTGTCACACTAAGCAAGGTATGAGAACGTTTATGACTAGGTGTGCTGCTGAGAAGGTATCACACTGAGCTACGTATGAACAAGCTTATCATTACGTTTGCTGCTAACCCTGTATCGCACTAGGCTAGGTAAGAACACGTTTATCACTAGGTATGGGACTAAGAAGGTAACACACTAAGCTAGGTATGAAAATGTTTATCACTAGGTATGGTACTAAGAAGGTACCGCACTAAGCTAGGTATGAAAACGTTTATCACTAGGTATGGTACTAAGAAGGTACCGCACTAAGCTAGGTATGGAAACGTTTATCACTAGGTATGGTACTAAGAAGGTACCGCACTAAGCTAGGTATGGAAACGTTCATCACTAGGTATGGTACTAAGAAGGTACCGCACTAAGCTAGGTATGGAAACGTTCATCACTAGGTATGGTACTAAGAAGGTACCGCACTACGCTAGGTATGAAAACGTTCATCACTAGGTATGGTACTAAGAAGGTACCGCACTACGCTAGGTATGAAAACGTTTATCACTAGGTATGGTACTAAGAAGGTAACACTAAGCTAGGTATGAAAACGTTCATCACTAGGTATGGTACTAGGAAGGTACCACACTAAGCTAGGTATGGAAACGTGTATCACTAGGTATGGTACTAAGAAGGTACCACACTAAGCTAGGTATGGAAACGTGTATCACTAGGTATGGTACTAAGAAGGTACCACACTAAGCTAGGTATGGAAACGTGTATCACTAGGTATGGTACTAAGAAGGTACCACACTAAGCTAGGTATGGAAACGTGTATCACTAGGTATGGTACTAAGAAGGTACCGCACTAAGCTAGGTATGAAAACGTTTATCACTAGGTATGGTACTAAGAAGGTACCACACTAAGCTAGGTATGAAAACGTTCATCACTAGATATGGTACTAAGAAGGTACCACACAAAGCTAGGTATGAAAAAGTTTATCACCAGGTAAGCTGCTAAGCCAGTATCATACTAGGCGTGTTGATCAATATTATACATGACTTGTAACAGCACATACCAGTAAATCCGAAACTCGTCAAAAGTTAGTTTTCAAAGAATGAACAGAAGAACGGTAAATCACAAATCACATAGTTACATACACTTCATAGATACATAGAAATATTCTGTCTTGAAATAACTATATTCACATTGAATGGAAGAGATAAAAAAAAAATAATAACAATGTCACTTACGAACCTGTACGCTTGTTTGCCGAGGCAGGTGATGCTCCATTTGGGCATGGAAGCTGTTTTCTTAACTTTGCGGCATCAAGTGTTTGAGAAATATGGCTTTCTGTCAATGCTCGGTGCTTTTCTTGTTTGATTACCACGTTGCGAATTTGTATAAAACAGGCCAGCCCGGTCGGCTGCTTCGCTTTATTCTAGCCTTGGGGCAATATCACCTCACCATCGAGGCTTCACGCTGGTCACGGTCGTGATATATCTTGATATCAGTGTTGCCTGTGATTCAAAACTACAAGGGTCCTTGGGACCCTCTGTCCATATTTTTTAGGGTCCTTTTGTAAATTTTGAGGGTCCATGATCTTCTGGTATGAAAAGTCAGTAAGTCACAACCATTTGTTGTTGCTGTTGTTTACAAAAGTATTCAAGTAGGAGTTATGTATGTCAACTGTAGCGTGGCAGCCATAGCGAATTGGCAAGACGACGGACCTGGGCGCTTACCAAATAATGGATAAAAAGTGCGCCAGTTTGAAGCAAGTAGTTAACATAAGCACATTCGATGGAAAGTTTTCCCTACCGTTGTTGTGTGCCAGACACGTTCATTGAGGCTTTAAAGTCATAGACATATGCAAGGACTACAAATGCATGGCCACCTCGTTGCACTGAAGGGCAGTACATTATATTCCCTGGCTTATACAGGCGTTGGTAATATAAATCGCGAAACCGAACATCAAAGCAGCGATACACACGCTCCAGAGAACACCATCTGTGCACGACCCCCCTGCAAAGCCTTTGACATCAAATCCATCTATATAAAGGCCAACTATGAAAATCACTCATGCACAGAATACTGATAATAAACGCAGACTGAGGTGAAAGCCCGCAGGTCAGCTGTGATCAGTATCGGAGACTTGTTTTGAAAAACATTCGTTCTACAGCTGTGTAACTGTATTCTGCGTCAAACACGTGATTATTATGTTGTTTATGGAAAGAAGACATCGACTTTACTCAGTAACCCCATCCAGAGATATATATGTGTATAAAAAAATTAATAAAAAATAATAATTTAAACTAACAAACCAACCAACAAGTAAGAAGAAGAACACTTATAGTGGTGTGATGAATTTTATTTTTTATTTTTATGTGTTTTTCATATGAAGATGAAGATGAGAATGAGTATGACAAGTGAGGTGAAGTGATGGTTGATCTTTAGTGTATATCATTGTGAGTTTGTTGTCTGGTGTGGTGTATGTGGGTGTTGTGTATGGTTGTTGTGGTTTTGCTGTAGGGTGTTTGAAGTGTGATGAGGATGTTGTGGGTGCAGGTGCAGATGTGAATGTGAATAATTTGTGTGTATGTGTAGATAAGGGTGGTGTAGATATGGTTGTGGAAGGTAGTGGTATGGGTGTATGGTTAATAGTGTTGCAGGTGTACTAAAATGCAATTGTAGTGTGTATCAGCATGCATGTATTATTTACACACACGGATGCTTCCAGTGGTGTTTTTATGTACATGTTATCATCATTTTTGTCATGCTTCCATTCATTTGTACGTCCCTGTTCGTGCGTTCATTCTTCTGTATACCCATTTCACATACTGTATTTGTATGCTTAGAAAATATAAGTACACAACAAATAGTATATTTTCTAAGCATTAATTCACTTGTTCGTCTGTTCGTTCGTCTGTTTATTTTCACACACACACACACACACACACACACACACACACACACACACACACACACACAACCCCTCCCCCCCCCCCTCAGATATTCCACAATCTAACTACAGACATTCCTTCCCTATTATTCGGAAGAACATGAAAAACGAACAAGAACCCCGTTTTCCCCTGACAAGTTCCACGAATCTGCATGTAAAATCTGCCAAATCGGAATATATTGACCTATGCTGTTAATGATGCATGTCAAAATAATAATTAAAAAAAAAAATCTGTGCTGAAGGGAGAAACACCCATGGCAGCAATGAAACAATCGGCTTTTGGCAGATCGACCGTGACAAATGCTGGGTAAGTATTTAGAACGTTAGCCCAGTCACACGAATAGAACCTAGATGGCATTTGTCTTTTGTTTCACGTTTCGCACACAGTCTTCAATCTCCATCCAAAACACAGGACTACGCTTGTAATCATCCATTTTGTCGATTGGCACTTGTAAAGTAAGAGACAACTGACTGAGAGATACAGTTGTTTCAGCCTTCCGCTGTGACACCTCCTGTTTCCACCTCGCTTTTAAATGATGAATGAATGTTTTTCTGTGTGGCTGACTTGACAAATGGACAAATGAGAGAGAGAGAGAGAGAGAGAGAGAGAGGGTGGGTGGGTGTGGGTGTTTGGGAGTTTAACGTCCTTTTCCACCACATAAGGGTGATATCAAAGACGGGGCAACGAGATAAAAGGCCAGCACACAGAGAGAGAGAGAGAGAGAGAGAGAGAGAGAGAGAGATGATGATGATGAAATGTTTTTTTTTATTCAGGATAGAGCATTTAGGCATTGCTGCCTATCTTACATGCTGTCCTGCTATTCTACATTAAAGGGTATTGAGAAAAAAATCAAAACAAACAAACAAACAATAAAAAAGTATAAAAAAGTATAAACTATCTAGGGGAAATACAGGAGAGAAAAATACACACGATAAACAAATCAAAACATACGTGGCATGTGCTGATGATACTGGCTGTATGCCAAGTAAGAAATTTACAGTCGTCTCTAATATTGCAAACCATGTATGTAACACATTTCTATATATATCGTCAGATAAGAGAGAGAGAGAGAGAAGGAGAAAACGCATGAGCAAACGAACTTTATCTTACAACAGAAGTGATTTGACAGGAATGAACGGTTAACTCAATTCCTACTTAGTAACTTTGCGGTTGTGCGCCAATGACCTCACCAAAAACAATCATAATTAATTTATGCCCGCGTGGATTTAAAATTGGCTTAGTCGGAGTGGTTGCACTTTGATTATACTCGTGTTTGCTGCGGTAAGAGCCGCCAAGGAACCGTTCATCTTGCCCAATTTTCGCACACAGGGATAAAACCGGAAAAGAGGCAAAAACATTGGAATACCGGTGCCGCGGTATGACAAGCGTTAATGATTTCACAGGTCTTAAAACGTCAGTTTTCATTTAGCAATGAATATAAACTAAACTACTACACGCTAGTGTTCAACACAGCTGTGCTGGTAACAAATATAGAGGTAAAAAAAGAGGAAAACACATGGAGAATGTGCGGAAGAGAGTACTGACAGAGGCAGAGACAGCGTCGCACGGAGTCAGACAGACAGACAGACAGACAGACACATACACAGAGAATTTTCTCACCATAGTCCCTTTATACAAGGGATCGAGAAACTGGCCCGTGGTACAAGCTTGATTACGTCGGATATTCCCATGATGACAGCTTCGCTCTTCTCTTCTCCTTCCTCGCACAAAATGTCCCGTCCTCTCTTTCTCACAACAGCGGTGCACTAACTATTATATGCCTCGGCCAAGGCCTGCAACCCTCGTCTCCGACTTCCGCTAACAGCGGACACCGCCGTCGAACTGACTAAACTGATTTCGCTCCTCCTGCACCGAATTATCTGCCGCACGAACACAAAACATCTTCTAGTTCCGGAAAGGGAGGAAATCACGGAGCTGGAGTTACGGCAACAAAAAACGACGAAAACACCCTCAGGGGAGAGCACTCAAGCCTCCCCAAGGGAGATCACACGATCGGTAGTTCCAGACGGATGATGTAGCTAGGCGCATCAAGTAGAGTTCATCATCGGGTTCTGGTCATTTAGATCGACACAACTGATAGCACGTCGTCTGACGGCTATCATCCCCTGGATGTGTCGTCCCACTTCTTATCGTCGCTGATGTTCCAGTTTGTAGAACGACCGCAGAGAGAGAGAGTAGATGCAACTACAGATAATCCTCAATCCTGCAAGATAAACATAACGAATGGTTCCGGTACAGACAAATCTGAGTATTTTAACTGTCAATGACTCACGAAGTGTCCGTCTGAGTTTGTCGAACGACCCCAGAGGAAGATGCAACTCTAGATAGACCTCAATCCTGCAAGACAAACACAGCAAATGGTTCCGGTCGGTGCAGAAAATATGTGTGTGTCCTCTGTCCTTGACAAACGAAGTGTTCGTCTGAGTCTGTTCGTCTGATCCTCACTGCTCAGTGCACATAACAAATGACGCCGACACAGGAAAGTGTGGGTATCACAGTTGTCTTGCGAAAGAAGGCACGTCCGTTTGAGTTCGTAGAACAAGCACAGAGAGAAAGATGCAACTATAGATTATCCTCCCTGCTTCAGGATTAACATAGTAAATGATACTCGTGCAGGAATTGCTTTTGTAGCACAGCTGACCTTGACACCAGCCGCATCGCCTGTTAGGACCACAAACCACAATGTGCACGAGAGCTGTTTCAGACAGACCGAGAAGCCGAGTAGTCAAACACACAACACTTCACTGTTGTCTCGCAATGTCGTAAAGCAAGCTGCCAACTACAGTGGTAGAGCCGAAGAGAAGATTATATACGTGTGCAGTGGGCTTGTTGTTTATGACTAAAGCAAAACACGGGACAGCCTCTATATCTCTAGGGTAAAATAACAGTCGAGTGAGGTTTCCAGTTATTTTGCTATTCCCCGAATCATTGACCTCATACCCTGAGCCATGTTTTGCGTTAGGCTCTGGCAAAGTCTGTTTAATCTTGTTGGTTTCGGGAGAGAACAACAACAAAAACAACAACAACAACAAAAAGAAGAAGCCTAACTTGAAGTGTTCGTACTTTTGTTATTCTCGAAATTACCCATCTTCTTTGTTATTCTCGAAATTACGCATCTCCATAACGTCATGGAGGTACTGTTTTTTGGGGTTTTTTTTTTGCCAATACACGGTAGCGTGAAGGGGCGGGGCTCTGGCCTCGGGCTTGCCAAGTGGAGTCGTCTATTCTGCGACCTTGTTTAAAGTCCAGAAGGACACTGCCTGTTGAGAAATGCCTTCAGTGTCAAACATCTGTTCGACCCCCAAGTACTGTTTGTCAGTTTAGATTTTCCACACGATAACCGACAAAAGCCCTTAAAGAAGGACAGGAATAAACGCATTTTCGTGGCAAAAATTAGCCTACATTATCCTTTAAAAAAAAACAAAAAAGGACGAAGCAAAAGTGCTGAAAAGAGAAACCTGTCATCATGCTTGTTACGCGTTTCTTATAAGACGAGATGTCTAAGGTTTTCTGCTAGCAAAGTGGGTATTCGCTGTTCCGACTATTTTCCAATTATCTTAGCTGACAGCATCCGTGTGTTGTTAAGCCTCTCTCTCTCTCTCTCTTTTTTTTTTTTTTTTTTTTTTGCTACCTGCCGGAGAAACTGGCATTCGCTGGCAGCCAATCACCGGCTGTCGAAATGCGAGTATATTTCCACTGACAAGACCAGGAACCTCTGTCCCGTTGTTCCTTTAATCCTGAGAATTGTGAAACACTGATAGCAACGTCAACTTGATGACACATCCTTTATCATGATTTTTGTTAATGTATGTTTTTTTTCTTGTTGTTATTTTCGTTAGGATTCTTCACAGTGAATAGTTAAAAAACAGAGCGGTACAGTGGACGCAGATCAGACGCAGAGTTCAGAGGTGCTAATATCATTCTTGTTGTTCTTGTTTGTTGTTCAGGATTCGATCTTCATGGGGCGGTCGGTGGCCTAGTGGTTAAGAGACTTGTCACCAATGCGAGAGGTCAAGGGTTCGAGTCCCACTCGGGGCAAAGAATTTTTCCTTCTCGTATGTAGCACCGTTCACTCGGCCCGATCGTCGGGGATTCTCTCCGGGTACTCCGGCTTCCTCCCCCTCTGCTTTGGAAATGTTCAGCCCACCAAATTTGAAAAATAAACGCAAATCTAAAGTTCGAAATTTAAATAGCTCAGCTGACCCTTCGCACCACGCGATTGTAATGTGTTTATGTCCAGTGTGTGAGAGAATGCGTGTGATTCATGTGAGCCTGCGTGTTGGGTTCACTTCGCGGCGCTTTGAGCCGATTCACGAAATTGGATAAAGCGCCTATACAATACTCATTTATCTTTTCTTTCTTTCTTTCCTTTCCTGTTCGTGGTCGTGGACTGAACACTGACTCTCAGAGTCATGTAATATGTTTCCAGTGGATGAGAGGATTGTGAGAGAATGCGTGTGATTCACGCTTTGAGCCGATTTATGAAATTGGGTACAGCGCCTATACAATACTCATTATTATCATAAAAAACATATATACATTAAAAAAAAATAATTATTACATGGTGAGTAGTTTTAACTCAATTCCTACCAAGTAAGTTTGGGGTTGTGCACCAGGGGCTTCACTAAAAGAAAACCATTACTAATTCATATGTGCATGGATTTAAATTTGGCTTAGTGGGAATGTTGCACATTGATTACACTCGTGTGAGAACCGTCAAGGAAACGTCAATCTTGCCTGATTTTCGCATTCAGGGCCAAAACCGGAAAAGGGCCAAAACCGGAAAAGAGCCAAAAGCGTGGGATATTCGTGCGTCGTACGAAATGTTTTAAGGAGTTGAAGGTGGGGTGAGTGGGTGTTTGGGAGTTTAACGTCCTTTTCCACCACATACGGATGATATCAAAAACGGGGCAACGCTGAAAAAGCCAGCACAAATATTTGGCCCCAGCCGGGGTACGAACTCACGACCCGTGCATTGAGAGTCCAACGCTCTACCATTCGGCCACCCTGGCTCCCCAAGGAGTTGAGCGTTGGAGTGAGAACTGCAAAGGTAAATAATTCAGATGTGCCAATCTCGAGCTTTTTCATATTTTATTTTAAGGCGAGAGGGTGGTGGTGGTGGTGGTGGTGGTGGGGGGGGGGGGGTAGTTAGTTAGTTAGTTAGTTAGTTAGTTAGTTAGGGCTTTACGCCCGGGGGGCGGGGGGGGATTCTTCACAATAGATAGCTTTAAAGAAGCAGTACATTAGATTTAGACTGCTCAGACTGGCAAATGAACTGTGCCAATCTTTTCAAGTTTCTTAATTACTGGCCGGTAATCAAGATCCAAAGCCTTGTTTTGCAGAACAAGGAAGCAAAGTTTGATATTCTCCCTTTCATTACTGCAGAGCTTTCAGCTGTGGTGATATTTCTTCCAGTTAAGAGCTGCTTCCCAGTTAATGCTTGCAATGCTGCCGCCAGCAGAAAGGAAATGAAGAACACTTCACCTGCTAGAGGGAGATGAAACAAGAAATGGATTTTATGTTAACAGCCGCTGTTCTTAAGATGGTTTCACACTCTAACGATCACACGCACACCCACTCAAAGTGCACCCACGCCAAGAGCGTGCGGGTGTTGCATGTTTGAAGCGAATATATCGTCTAATATTGCCACGAGGGTGATTTCAAAGACAGAGGTACCGTGAAGTAAAAGTCTGTAAATGAATATTAATACTGGCCATGCCAAGATTCGAACTCAGAACCCTTCGACTGAGAGACTGAACTGCACTGCATAAGCCAGTTCGGCACTTTTTTATACTGACCAGCTAACGTTTTCCAAATTCACAGATGGAATGCTTTAGATGACATCCCCCCCCCCTCCAAAAAAGGGAAACTTTAAAAAAAATCGTCATCTGAAACGCTCAAGATTGCTAATATACGAGGCAAGAGCCAAAGTGAATCACCGATGATTTGTCATACCTCTGAGGCAAAACAGTCCTGTCAAGTGACGCTCAATTTGCATTCAAAGAAACCCAAGAGAAACTGTAATACAGGAACCTCACTGACTCGGTAGTTACAGCGTCTGTGTAAAAAAAAAAAGTGTTTGAACACAGATATGCCGGCTTCAGCTGCACTGAACTGAAACTGAAAGGCCTACCCTATCACCTTGGCGTCAACGTTTTTTAGTCGTGATGTCTGCCTTCCGAAAGCAGTTTGTCTGGACGACATCAGGATTTCTTAAGACAAATGCACGAGCTGTCTTCTTGACGTCCAAGCTTTGACAATTGTCAGATGAAACAGAACTAGCGCGGGCACAAGAGCTGTACTACGCCAAAAATGTATGAAGCTTTGCCGTATGTTACAGCAGTAGCAATAGAAGTTTTGCAGTAGTATTATTGCAGTGTCAACACTAGCTTTGTACAAGTTGTAGGTCAATGGCAACATTAGCTTTGCGGTCATAAGACAGTAATAGCAACAGTAGCCTTGCCAGTAACACCAACTGAAGCTTTGCAGCACAACTGGAAAACTGGAGTAAAGACACCTAGCCATTCATAGAGATATAGCAATTCCCAAGATCAATGCCAGATAAAACCCTTGGCTACGCTTCAGTACCATTACCAGTTCTTTTGCACCAAGTTTCCCCACTTGGACCATCCACAGGACACCAGTTAAAGGCACATTATAAAATTACCACACACAAAAAAATCCTAAATACCCAAGAGCCACTCATTTGCGTCTTCTCTACCACGTGCTTGTCCCATCTGTTTCATACTGTCCAACTATTCACTTTCTTCGTCCATTCTCGCCTACACAGACCGAATTCCGAAATGCAAAACATATCTCAGCTTAGACACCCAACTATACCTAGTCAAATGCTCATTTGGCCGTCACATCTTTCCTAAATACCCAGCAGCCACCATTTTGCGTTCTATATGCCGTGTGCCTGTTACTCGCGGATAGGTAATATCGTGTGGTATTACAACTGAAGCGATACTTTTCAACTGGACTATTCACAGTTCTGTA
This sequence comes from Batillaria attramentaria, assembly GCA_018292915.2. Classification (NCBI taxonomy): domain Eukaryota; kingdom Metazoa; phylum Mollusca; class Gastropoda; family Batillariidae; genus Batillaria; species Batillaria attramentaria. The sequence goes on from JACVVK020000090.1 coordinate 691,202, forward strand.
ACTAAAGGTACATAATTATTATCAAAAGTAAAAGGATGTCACTCACGAAGATTCTGATTAAAGCAATGGCTAGTCTGTCTAGTCACTGGTGTCGTTCTTGTAAAGTTGCCTCCTCCAGTAGTTAAAATGTCACACACAAAGACACAATGCTGTTTTGGACTGAAGCAGTTATAGTCTGTTTGACCTCCGCTGTCCTTCTTTTGATTTTAACACGTTTTATAGCCAAATGCGTTGTTTGAGACTCGCTTTCCGTTTTACTCTGAACTTCTACATGCACATAAAAATAAGTACAACTTCACAGACCCTTGATACAATATTACACCAACACGTGACCTTGACGACGCCTCCGAAGTAATGACCTTACACGTCTAACAGGTTTTGGCGCGCCGAGCTGCAAGCATTTGGCAAATACTTTTCTTCAGCATTAGTGTATGCCACCCATAATTAATTATTCGCACACTGGGGCTTTGCAACAGCGTATGCCCTGCCACAAACCTAATCGATATGATTTCCTTACAAAATTTACACTTCCCTATCACGAAACGCGTTAAAAAAACACGTTGATTGAAGAGGTGTCAGTTTCTTTTGACACACACATCCTCTCGACTGAAGATTTACAAAACTTGCCGAGTGATTGGCTGAGAGAACCGGTTCGCCCTAGTGACTGAGTTCACGGCCGTCAGATACGCTACTATTAAGCTTTTAAGCCCCAACGGCAAGCACAGAAACCTCACCGCGCGTATCAAACGTGCAGACCTGAAGCTTGCTTGGAATAGCAGCAAGGTGAACCTAGGTCAAATTCGTGTCACTCAAAGCACCCCCCGGCCTCCAAAACCACCACCCTCCCTCCCCGGAAGCGGATATTTGGGGAAGGACTTCCTGAAAGTTCTTTGTCATGTGCTGGACATATGAAGGATCCCTGAGCAGCGGTTGAGTGTAGAAGAAACTAATAATCATCCACTGAAGGTCTGATTAATCATCCATATTCAGACCTTCCTAGCAGCGTCCTTGTATTAGGAACCTTGCAGCTGCTATCTTGGTCTCGTCTAGTCACAAGTTACAAGTTACAAGGGTCCACCTGCTTAACACATTTATAGCGTTTGGACCCTTTGCCAAATAACGATAGAGTTTGTTATTAAGGAAACTTGCAGCTGCTATGCTGGGCTCGAGTCAACATTCCTGACGTCAAAGGATAAAAAGGGTCTGAATGCTTATGAAATCTATCCGCAAAAGGATGTTTTTCTCCAGTGGCGGTAGATTTTGTTTCTTCCTGTTTGGGCCAAAAAGTACAATAGCCTAAAATATAAGTGCTTATGAAATCCACGACACTTAGACCTTTTCACCTATAGCAGCAGAGTTTCTTTCTCATTATTAGCGTTAATGTCTCAAATCTGGCTTTTACCATCTTTGTTGAAAGTAATATCAAAATCTTTATAGCAGGTTTTCGCATTAAGAAACATGCAACTATGTTGATATTTTGCTTCTAGTTATTCTTAGCCTATGTATCAAAGTCGAACATTTAATACCTTCGTTACAAGTAATAATGATAATCTTTTAAGTAGGGGTTTTCTGTTATTTGGAAACTTGCAGTGTTATTTTTGCTCCAAGTTATTCCAGTCTAATGTTTCGATTTCGGACTTATGGCTTCTCCGTTAAAAGTAATACTTAAATCTTCTCAGCTAGGTTCTTGTATCACGACGGTTTCCACTGGTATCATGGGAAGATGTCACAGTTTGTTTTCACTATTCCAACCTAAAGCTGACAACATGGAATATACCACAATGCAACCATTTCTGCCACCGGGTTTAAAAGTCAGTGCCTGTTAAAACAAGCCATCGTGTCTTGGCTACCCCTGCCCGTTAAAACCGGAGTCACCGTGTCCAGGTTTTGATTATCCGGCATCGGGCGAGAAAAATGTTCCCAACTCGTCATCCCTCGGCAAAATTTCTGATCAATTACACTGCCATCCATTGTATAGCTCCCTTGACATTACCTTTTATCTGCTCTGGCTGTGTTCAGATTCAACGCATTTGGCTGAGTGAAGTTAAAAAAAAAAAAAAAAGGATCTGATCAAGCATCCCGGATTAATCCTTCAAAGCGGAATGCTGAATCAGGAAATTTATTGCTGTTGTGATTTTTGTAATGTTGCTGCGATTTTTTTTCACACTGATCAATAGAGCGAAATAACGTGAAAATGGTGGCTGGCCGGTTCACTATCATCTCTGCCGTTGTCTGGTACAAGGGTTTAAACGGCTACCAAATCAATGATGCTTAGTCCCTGTTTGCCAGACGAGGACAGATCTGATAAACTCTACAAAACACAACATTTGTAGGCCTACGCTCCGTCGGGTATTAAACATTTTAAGTGCCCCGGCCAAAATAATCCTTTTCAGAGTCAGCATTTGCAGATACTGAGCTGTGGTTCAAAATCTAACACACTTTCACACTGGCAACACAGAAACCCGTCGTTCACTGCTGTTACTCGTACAAGCCATACAATGGAGTTTTGTGATGTCAGCAGTTGGCAGCCACGAGACTCACGAGGTGCCACCACGTCTCTAAAAAGTCTCCTCGTTGTCGTATCATAGAAACTCTGCCATTGCTCAGCCTCCTGTCACCCTATCGTATCACATCGTCAAAGAAGGCCAACACGCGATTTCCCCACATCTCTGAGAAGTCTCTCTCCTTGAGTATCGTCTGAGAAGCTCTGCCATTTCTCGACGTAGCGTGACCGTATCTCACCCTTCCAGGAATGACCGTCGTCCATGGCCCGTTCGCACGCCTCTAACTCTCCTCTGGATGTTCTCAAGAGAACGGTAGCATGGTATGCGATGGAAGAGACTTCCAATGCACTGTACAGGAGGCTGGGACGGGAAAGGATGAGGGACGTGGGGGGAGGGAGGGGTCGGGTTGGGGTAAGGTCGGGGAAGGTTGGTTTGGTAGAGAATAGACTGACGGGCTACAACATCGATAGGCTGACCTCCGCCCACCGTGTCTTAATGGGACTTTAATTGATCAGTTTGCTCCCAGATGGCACGTGCCCAATACTGTGACTCCCAGCTGGAGGCAGGCCATTTCCGCCTACAGTTTTGTTGCCACAGAATACAAGCGGGCATTGCGTTTGTTTGGAGGACGGCGAGGTGTTTGTGTGTGTGTGTGGGGGGGGGGGGGGTGTACGAGCAGGGTGGTGAAGGGGAGGTGAAGCATCCTGGTCGAACCAGTAACTTCTGCAGTCAAAACCCTTGGCCTCAGAAATCATGATGACCATGTGGAACGCACGTCCTTAACGCCCACCCAACGCGAACGCCCCCTTCCCCTCGAAAAAAGAAGTCGACAATGGCAGGCAAATTCGCGTAGATTTTCTTTACCTGTAAGCTTACAGCCCGCTTCAAATTTGGCCTCAAAACTTTGCTGAATCATTGTCCTCAAAACTTGTATTAAATTGCTGAATCGAGACAAAGAAATATTTAGGGGGTTGCAAGCTGCGGTCTGGATCATCCGCACTAAAATCATCCAAAAGAAAATTACTGACTTTCTCATATTGTTCCTACGAACCATGGGTCTGCAAGCCGGACCATTCAAAGCCCATACTGCACAAATCAAGGTGGTGTGCGCTAAACTAGCCAGACAAGCAGAAAGTGACTTTTACTATCAGGAACTCCCACAGGGACTGCCAGAGCCGATCGACACAAGTGTTCGTAAAAGAAACAAATTACCTACAACACACAGGAGAGCTGTAATACAGTACACTTTGTTCTAAGAGAAAAGCGCAGGGAGGCTGTCTCTGTTAAAATGCTATGTGGCGGATCGGTGCAGACAACCGACGCAGAAAACGGTTGTGTCTCTTTTTATTCCCTCGTGATTTGAGAGTTTCCGGCAATTCATAAATTCGGGCTGGTTAGTAGAGTGGTAACGCTCTTTTCCTGAACTCCATAAGAAATGGCTGATATCAAAACAAAATGGTAGTGAGTCCCAAAAGAACGCCTTATTTCTGGTATACAGTAATGCGGTTGGTGTCCACATTAATTGTTAGTTGTTTGTGGCTTCTAACATCGTGCTGACAGCATAGACTATTTACCGGCCAGCGAGATCTTAATGAACAATCAGTTCGTCAACACACAGCCTATAAAACCAAAACGTTATTGACCAATTTTAGACAAAGAATCCGTCATTGATTAATGGATTATTGAAGAAATTAACATTGAATTTGACGTGTCTGAGGTCCCTTGAGAGGCAAAATCACCCAGTCAGTTTAGAGGAAAGCTGAAAAAACCACCACCAACGACAACAAAATTGTGGAGTCAATTTTAGTGATTTTGAGATTTTTGCATTTTCAGGTCATTAAGCAGCTAATATGACTGCTGTGAAAGTTTCAAAGCTGATTGTAGCTGAAAAACAAGCCAAAAACGAGCATATAATACAAATACGCTCCCCTCTGATGTTTTCTCAAAATAGCCGTTCTTCAACTGCAAGTTTTCAACAAATAAGCTTATCTCAGGCCTACATCATGCTTCAGAAATGATTAATATATCAAAAGAGAGCTTACTTTTTGCACTAGACAGTTATACCAATAACTCAACATGCCCCAAAATCACCATTTGTACCCCTTTTTCTAGGAATCCATCACTTTTGGGTTTTTTTGTTGTTTTTTTTTTAGCTCTGAGTCAAACTGACTTAAAATCTGTCAAGCTTGCACTTCTGCTCAGTTCTGATAACTGTCCCATACCAGTTCAGAAGTCAGCCTGAATAATCCAACTCAAAACCGAGAGGGTCTGCGTGTTGCGGATCACTGCGGGAGCACGTGATTGTTCGCTGGGCTGAGTCCTGAACTCACACGGCGTTATAAATTTGCAACATTTTTGTTACGAAGCTCTGACGACGTAATTATTTAAGCACTTCACATCCCTTCAAGCCACATTTCCAAGTCACTGCACACAACCGGAAGCTTCTACATTACCATGACACTAGATGCGCAGCTACAACAATGACGAGCACCGATTGGATCCTAAGAACAGTGTCCAGGAGGCTCATGGGAACGCAGCAACAAATCAGACGGCCATTGGCTCTCAGGGAACTCTGTCAGGATTACACACTCCTGTGGGAAATCAGGGGCGAGTTCAGTGTGTGCGCGCGTTCTGTGTCAGAAAAGAGATTTTAAACACGCGCATCCTCTTTACTGTTTGTTCTTGGCTTCAAAGCGGCTACCGCCATTGAAATGCGCTAACGAATCATGTATATTTCACTACGCCTAATTCTCGCTCCCTGTATGACTTGTCGGGTTTTCCTTTGTTAGTGGAGGATGAAAGCAGTGAGCTGTATTTCGTGATACAATAAAGATAAATTATGTATGTCAGTTGCACTTGTCGACTGTTGTCCAAAGCACACTGCACAGAATAGGACAGTGATTGTTTATGTTTTTGTTTTGTTTTGTTTCTTAATCTATACGAGTTTTCCAAAATTTCTAACAATTTTAGTTAAGATTTAAAGAAACATAAACACCGGGACGGTCGGTGGTCTAGTGGTTAAGAGACTTGTCACCAATGCGAGAGGTCGGGGGTTCGAGTCCCACTCGGGGCAAAGAATCTTTCCTTCTCGTACGTGACACCGTTCGTTCGGGCCGATTGTCGAGGGTTCTCTCCGGGCACTCCGGCTTCCTCCCCCTCTGCTTTGGAGACGTTTAGCTCACCAAATTAAATTTTGAAAAAATAAATGCAATTCTAAATTCCGAAATTTAAATAGCTCAGCTGAACCTTCGCACCACGTGATTGTAATGTGTTTATGTGTCCAGTGTGTGAGAGAATGCGTGTGATTCACGTGAGCGTGCGTGTTGGGTTCAGTTCGCGGCGCTTTGAGCCAATTCACGAAATTGGGTAAAGCGCCTATACAATATTCATTACTAAACACTCAGTGAGGGTGATTTTCCGAAAGACTGAGATGGCCACCAACAAAATCCAGACAGAGAAGTAACGTCTCTTTCACTGCTCCAGTATTGCAAATCTCTTGAAATGTTCCAATGTTCGTGTTGGAAGGTTTCTGTATAATTCAGTAACGATGAAAGTTAGTTGGCGGTTTCGGCATCCTTCCGTTCTTGCGAGATGTTCACAGATTATTCACATAAGAAAACATTGTCACGCACGCAGGCTGCGCCGCTGCTGGAAAAGAATAAAAACCCTGAAACTATCCACAAAAACTGTCGTCACACAAACTGCATGACTTCCGTCTGCGATTGGGCAGAGGCCGCTGGCGTGGGAAAAAAGAAATGCCTCGCACACACGGCAGCCAAATAGCAGGGTGGAGGCAATGTTTGCACACAGAGTAGCGCAAGCTTTCACTGCTATGGCGACTCAGTCCTGCGGCGCCTTGAGCTTTTCAAAAGAGACGGACATGTGGACCAAGGAGACGCCTCCCATGTCATGCCATACACAATACGATTCTCAAACCTTCACTGAATAAGTAGGGCATGCATATATCCCGGTGACATCACTGATCCCAAGCATAAGCAACAGTACAGTCGGTTTTCACTGCTTGATTCTCCAGTCCTGCGGCGCCTTGAGCTTTTCAAAAGAGACGGGCACGTGCACCAAGGAGACGCCTCCCATACCATGCGACATACCATACGATTTTCCATCATTCACTGAATAAGTACGGCATGACATGAATATATATGAGTGGTATCACTGATCCCAATGATAAGCAGCAGTGCAGTCTGTTTTCACTGCTTGATTCTCCAGTCCTGCGGCGCCTTGAGCTTTTCAAAAGAGACGGACATGTGGACCAAGGAGACGCCTCCCATGTCATGCCATACACAATACGATTCTCAAACCTTCACTGAATAAGTAGGGCATGAATATGTCTGAGTGGTATCACTGTTCCTAATAATAAGAAGCAGTAGGCCTACAGTCGGTTTTCACTGCTTGATTCTCCAGTCCTGCGGCGCCTTGAGCTTTTCAAAAGAGACGGGCATAATTATGCACCAAGGAGACGCCTCCCATGTCATGCCATATACCATGCGATTCTCCGACCCTCACTTCTAAATCACAAAACGTAGACATAAATACGTCCAAATGGTATAACTGCATAATCCCGATAATGAACAACAGAGCAGCCGGTTTTCACTGCTTGATCCTCCAGTCCTGCGGCGGCGCCTTGAGCGTTTCAAAACAGACGGATATCACTGCGCTGAGGGGAAGCAAACCATACCATATGACTGTCTGGCCTTGACTACAAAATCAAGAAAGATGTGGCATACGTCCGTCTGGTATTGCTGATTTCAGCAAAATTAATGGCCAATACACACAGCTGTCATCTACGAAGGTTGTGACTTTGCTGCCTCACGCCTGGTTTCTCTCCGCTGAATTAGAAAACATATCTCTCTCCAAGAACACGCATACACTCAGCCCAGCTTTCGGACAAAACACCCTTTCGCGAACTCTGTGACTCCTCGTGTTATACCGCGAGAAAAAGCGAGAGGTCATTCCCTGCCGGAAAAAAAAAACCGCGTCACTTAACGTGCCAATTTCCCCAGAAGCACCCCCCAGAGCAAATTTAGTCGTTTATCGTGAGCAGCATAGAAAATCACCAATTTTCTTTACTCAGAAACTGAATGCAAATGCACTGTCAGACTGCTGTTGATGCATTTCAAAATGTAAAACAATACTTGCAGGCAATTTTGTTGGTCGTTGTCTGTAGCACTCTCTAAGAGTCTAAAGGTTAGTTAAAGAGGCACCTCAGCGCTTAGAAAGACACATACGTCCTCCTTTCTGTCTCAGAAGTCATTCTGGTGTTGTCTGTCTCAACGTTCTGCTTACTATAGAAAGCTTTGTCTGGCATTTTGATGCTCGACCGAAGATGTCACTCACAAATTGCTGGCTCTAACTCACAACCAGATTTAATCACAAACGGCTGGTTCTGACTCACCAAGCTGTAACTCACAACCGGCTTGCTAAAACTCACAAACCTGTAACTCACAACAGCTGGCTCTAATTCAACAAGCTCTAACTTACAACCAGCTGGCTCTGACTCACGAAACTCTAACTCTCAAACAGCTGGCTGAAACTCACCAAGCTGTAACGCCAACAGCTGGCTCTACCTCACCAAGCTCGTACTCGCAACCAGCTGATTAAAACTCACCAAACTCGAACTAGCAAATAATGGTTGAAACTCACCAAGCTGTAACTGACAAACAGCTGGCTGAAACTCACCAAGCTCTAACTCACAACCAGCTGGATGAAACTCACCAAACTCTAACTAACAAACAGCTGGCTAAAACTCACCAAGCTATAACTCACAACCAGCTGGCTAAAACTCACCAAGCTATAACTCACAAACAGCTGGTTAAAACTCACAAAGCTATAACTCACAACCAGCTGGCTGAAACTCACCAAGCTGTAACTCACAAACAGCTGGTTAAAACTCACAAAGCTATAACTCTCAAACAGCTGGCTGAAACTCACCAAGCTGTAACTCCCAAACAGCTGGCTGAAACTCACCAAGCTGTGACAAAGAAACAGCTGGCTCGAACTCACAAGCAGTGGCCAAAACTCACCAAGTTCTAACTCACGAACAGCCGGCTCTAACTCACCAGGCTCAAACTCACAAACAGCCGGCCAAAACTCACTAAGCTCTAACTCGCAAACCGCCTGTTGTAACTCTAAGACGCAAAGACGCAAGAATATCCAACAAAAATTCAAAATTCAACGCGGGCTTTGACTAACAAAGCAAATTTTCACACACAACGGACGCTTTTCTAAACACAAAAACCACACTTGCACACACACACACACACACACACACACACACACAACGGACGGTTTCACAGCGGTGGAGATCGCGACAATTTGCCTTGTCTCCCAATTTCCATAGAGAAGGACAGCCGTCTGCATAGGCACAGAGCAGGAAGAGGGAGGGCTAGCGTGAGCTAGTCCTCTGAGAGTAACAATCAGATTTTCACAGGCAGACAAACCTGTATTTCACCCAGACACACTCGTTGCAGGGGTCAGAAGCGACAATTTAACAAGAGATTAGTCCGTCTGCAGCGTATAATGGAGGTGCTTTTCATTGCCCGAGGGAGGGAGAGGCAAACGTGGTTCTGGGAGGATGATTGTGGAACGGTTTGTGTTGCCTGAAGTGACTGTAGTTGTAACGACCAGCTAGTTAGAAGTGGCTATCTCTTTGTGAGTGTTATGAGGTGGTTTTCGTACTTACATGCAGATTCCCTGATTCATTCCGCCAAGCACCCGTGTGTGGTGGAAAAGGACGTTAAACACCCAAACACCCACTCACCCACGCCACCCTCACCCTACCCGTTAAGCACCCTGCCTTGAAACTTTCTAGAAAAACCTCAAAACCCACCTGTTTTCTGCCTATAACACACACACACACACACACACACACACACACACACACACACACACACACACACACTCTCTCTCTCTCTCTCTCTCTCTCTCTCTCATCACCCGTATGTGGTGGAAAAGGACGTTAAACCCCCAAATACCCACCCACCCACCCACCCTCACACACACACACACACACACACACACACACACACACACACACACACACACACGTTAATCAAAACAAACACCTTCATGCCAGACCTCCGAGTCCTTCCCATCACCCACTCTACATTTTCAACGTAAAAGTTTCAGTGGCACCCAAGTTCAGCAAGTGCACAGAATGGACAACAAACAAGGGTTGGGACGCGACACTGAGTATCTCCGGTAAAAACTCACAGGTCGTAAATGTCCATTAGAGATCCGAAGGTGTGTGCGGGACAGTAGTAAAACACAAGATCAAAGAGACCCGAATTTACGTGGGAGGAGTTCTGACCGACATGTTGGACATTCGGGGCACCGAGTACCCTGCACTGGCCGCTCACAGACGCAGTTTCAGTTCTCAGATTGTTTTCATGCGCAGTGGTGTGGCCATCAAATATTGATAGCTTCAAATCCGAAAGCACGCGTACAGGATTCGTAGCGTGCTCGTGTTCTTTGCCTGACTCTGTGTGTGTGTGTGTGTGTGTGTGTGTGTGTGTGTGTGTGTGTGTGTGTGTGTGTGTGTGTGTGTGTGAGAGAGAGAGAGAGAGAGAGAGAGCGAGAGAGAGACAGGCAGACAGACAGACTGACAGACTGACAGACAGAGACAGGGAATGAATTGAACAGAGAGAGAGAGAGAGAGACAGACAGACAGACAGACAGACAGACAGAGACAGGGAATTAAGAGAGAGAGAGAGAGAGGGGAGGGGAGGGGGGAGACACACGGCCAAACAAACAGACCGTTTCTTGCCGTGCACAACAAATCACTGTGACGGTTACTGGTTACCGATAGTAACTGATATTTATTAATTCATCAATAACACCAACAGGTCTGTGTCTGCTGTTGACCATAGTCAACCGCGAGATATCCTGCCATCTGTTCTGTTAACCCATTTGCCCATAAAGTGAACATACTGGTCAGCTGGCCTGTGTTACCATTGTTTCTCATGCGCATTACTCGTATCAACTGATCTCTCTGATTTACTGGAGTATCAAAGTCAAAGTCAAAAGATTGTATTCCTTTTTCCCATATCGGGGTGGAATGGACAAAGTAAAAGTCAAAAGGTATGCATAAAAATTGTAACAATGACATTAAACGACAACAACAACAACAACAACAACAACACCAAAAATGAATACATACATGTGCATTGCATGCAATGTGGGTTGTGATCCTCTGTCAAGCAGTGAATGTATATTTCGCCAACCCCAATTGAGCAAATTACCTATGTTATAGTAAAGGCTAAATTTTCAAAGTTGTTTATGCTCTCAGGTTGTTCTGAGCTGTTTTGATAGCGTCAAGCATCTAGTTAGTTAGTTAGTTAGTTTTTAGGGCTTAAAGTCGCGCAAGCCGTCAAGCATTCAATCATTCAGAGACCTGCACAGTGGCAGCATCTCAGAGGCTGCAGACACCAACAGAAGGGTACTCGATGACGCGCACAAGAGAATTTGAATGTTTGACCACTCAGTTTCACCAGCATTGTATCGCATTAAGAGCTTTACTTATCACTGAGATACAGTATTTCGAGAGTACATAAAGTTATACGGGCTTGGACTTTCAATGCTCGGGTCGTGAGTTCGTATCCCGGCTGGGGCCAAATATTTGAGCTGCCTTTTTCTTCGTTGTCCCGTCTTTGCTATCACCCGTATGCGGTGGAAAAGGACGTTAAACTCCCAAACATCTACATACCCTACCTACCCGGCTGGGGCCAAAATATTTGTGCTGGCCTTTTTCTCGTTGCTTCGTATTTGATATTACCCATACGTGGTGGAAAAGGACGTTAAACTCGTAAACACCCAACCCACCCACATGTACGGGCGTACTCAAACGCGACACAATTCCAAACCAGAATATTTGGCTTCTTTAAAGTCTAGTGAACACGCAAATAGTGCGATTATTATTATTAATATTATTATTATTATTTAGCCGCATTATGCAAAACCTTTTCTTAGAAACCTGAAGGTTTTGAGCATTGGTCGCTGTAAGCAGGTGAAGTCCTGCTTCACAGGGTTGGTCTCTAAGGCACAGAGGTGGTCGTCTTGGTCAGAGGCTAAGCAAAGTTGTCTGATCTGTGTTACGTCATTTGGAGTCTTCGGGCACTCTCAAACTCTTGGCTTACGAGGTGGAAAAGGGCGTTAAACTCCCAAACACCTACCCACCCACTTTTGGAGTTCTCGCACCTCTACCTTCACCCCGCATCCTCTACCCCAACGTTCCTCCACCTAACCCCTTCCCTCTCCATCTGCCTCCGCCCCCTTTTTCATCGTTGCCCCGACTTTGATATCACCCGTATGTGGTGGAAAAGGACGTTAAACACCCAAACACCCACCCACCCACCCTGCCCTGCCCCCTCCTCCTCCCTCCGCCAACCCGATCCCTTCACGAACAAGCGTTTCAATTTTTTTTTGCGGCGGCAGATTTTTCTGGCAAACGCATACGATTTACTAATCCCACAGAAAACCCCTGACCTGAAATGTAAATGCCTTTCTGTGGTACGACCCGTCTTGAAATCATGTTTAAGCGGGGTCGTGAAGGGCGCGCTCAATAAATATTAGGTTATCATATTAAGGAGACCTGCGATACGACGTAGTTATGGCCCTTGCTAACGATTAGCTGTCGGCCATTGGTGATGGATCAGAGCACGCCACTCTCGACAAGAGCTCCTCGCAAGAGTTGTTCCGCTTTGGGACGAAGACGAAATTCGAGCAGATTGAGATCCGGACACGTAAATGATGTTACGGTTTGCACTCGGTGAACCTACTGCTTGAGTGAATTTAACGAGTCAGACAAATAGACTGTGCTGTCTGTGGTTTGGAATTGCGTTGCGGTTCTTGTAGCTACTGGTGTTGTTGCTGTGTGATAAACAACAGCCGCAAAAACGAAAAATAAAAACCCTTTCCCAATGGCCGACACGGCCCACCCTTTGTCGTGGGGTAGTGGCTTGTGTACCTCAATGACCCGGACAGCTATGCCAGCGGGAGCACATGCTCCTGGCAGGGTCTCCCAAGCTGGACAGGTCGAAGGGTAGAGATCAGACGAACGTGGACCACCTCTCCCAGAGGCTAAAAATGGGTTTGCGTAGGGTTAACGCCCCTACCTGAAAAAAAAGATCAAGTTACAGAAGCATCGATGGCAACAAACCAAGACATTCACCTGGACAGAGTGCGATGCCGAAGGGTCGTCGGTGGCCTATGCTCCACTTGGAGCCATGGGCCTTAGTAAGTAAGTCTTGGCTTCCGTGGCTTGAGCAAGAAATCCCCTTGCTGATTCCAGAGAGAGAGAGAGAGAGAGAGAGAGAGAGAGAGTTAATGCATGTATACATGTCTTTGCTTCCACGCATTTCAGGGTCCGAAAATGATGACGCAGAATAATCGGAATAATTGCCAGAACGAATAAGCGCATGCTGAATCATGTGTGTGCGCGTGCGTGCGTGCGTGCGTGCGTGCGTGCGTGCGTGTGTGTGTGTGTGTGTGTGTGTGTGTGTGTGTGTGTGTGTGTGTGTGTGTGTGTGTGTGTGTGTGTGTGTGTGAGAGAGAGAGAGAGAGAGAGAGAGAGAGAGAACTGGTGACCGTAAAATCATGTCTGCTTATGAAAGAAAAATCCATTACTTGTTTCATAAAAACCCCGCCATGCATCCTCATTTTCTGAAGAGTTTCTTTCGTAGCGGTACATGTTTTTGTTTAAAATGCTTTGATAAAAATATAACCGAACCTCAAAGCAAATCCTTCAATTCATCTCTTGTAGCTGCTAATGCACCACAAGAACACACACACACACACACACACACACACACACACACACACACACACACACACACACACACACACACACACACACACACACACACACACACACACACACAAATCTGATGAACCGACAGCAAAGTGTTCGCGACGGCTGCATTAACAAACCGGCTTTGACGACAGATATCTAAAAGCATTCCCTGGGTTTTTACAAAAAGGGTCGCGTAATTGGAACGAAAAAGACTGAACGATTAGAGACATTAATGCTCATTAGGCACGCTGGAAAAACACAACGGAGACCGTGATTTATGTTTAAAGGACTTCTAAAGCCTTGCTGGAGGCTATGTGACAATTTGAAGCACATGAGTTTTTAGCCGTGCACCCCAAGTCCTGGTTGACAACATTATCGTCCATTGAAAGCAGAATAGCACAATCCGTACCGCGCATGAGTATCTCACGTATCCCACTCCTTTCCGGTTTAGGCCCTGTATGCGAAAGAAAGAAGTTTATGAATTAATA
>JACVVK020000090.1:710000-762500 GCA_018292915.2 Batillaria attramentaria
AGGCTGAAGGCGGAGTTCGACTGGCAAGGCCGAGCTCCAGACAATCGGGACCAAGCAGCTGAGTGAGCGCTCCCCGGCAGTTTTCATGTTACGCTTCGGAACTGTGAGAAGGTTTTCGCTAGCGGAAAACATTATTATTATTATTATTATTATTATTATTATTATTATTATTAGGGGGTGAGCGGTGGTTTAACAGGTAGCGCGTCGGATTTAGCCGCTGCGCTACTGAACGGCCGTCACCAATGTCATGGCGATGAGGCGTGGGTTCGAGCCCAGGTCGCGCTTGTGATAATTATGTGATACCGGTTTTTTCCTGGCTGCCGGGCTGCTCATCGGGGGTTTCTCTCCGGGTTATCCGCCCCCCCCCCCCCCCAGCAAAATTGTAAAAAAATATTGGATAGGTATTGGGTGGCGCTGCACCACGGCGACGCGCTTCCCCCGTGGGAGGCAGCCCGAATTTCCCGAAAGGGATAATAAAGTAGTTTAAAAAAATATCATCATCATTACTGGTTGGTTGGCTGCGGATTTAACGCCCGTTTCAACCACGCTAGGGTGATGTCAAAACACACAAGAACGAGAACACACAACTGGATAGGTAAGCACGTACCATGGAGGGTAAACGTTGGAACACCTTGACTCCGGCCTGTACGCCCCGTCACTCCAAGACAGCTGTGACCCGGGCGGCATTATGACCTCAAATGTTTCCGTCACGATATACTCGTCTGACGTCATACACCTTCTTTCGTTTGCCGAATGGCTCCTGTCGTGTCTGAAGCTCTATGACTGCACTCCTCTTCACTTTAAAACACGGTGTAAGATACGTTGTTTGATTCAAGCTAACAACAACGTTTAATATCGCAGTTCCAAATGCAGTGGGACCACACTCCAAAATAAAACGCCGTCTTTGACGTTACAAAACACGTTGCTTGATTCTCGCCTACACGAGTACACAGCTCGGAGCACGGAAAGATTTCTGTTGTTGCCTCATACGGTTGTGCCGTTAACAAAACAGGAAGTCTTGTTATCACCTCAGAGTCGAGACCAATATGATGGCGAAGGATGGATAGCCAGGCGAAACACCAATGGAGCCACTATGGACGTATGGTTTGTAACTTATGCTTGCTGCTTTTCAAAGCATTCCTTTCTTGACTGTCGAAGAGTGAGTCAATTCTTGTAACACGCAATTTGCAATTCACCTCGTTGCCTTCAGTTGTTGGCTGCTTGGGTCGCGCAATGAACCTTCCTACTTCACAGAGGGCTGAGTATTTTAAAAAGCAATGAAGAGGCTAACTGCACATTTGATCAGTCCCACAGGTTTGCTTCAGCAGTGTCCTTGCCTCTGACGTTAAATATTGCACGGTGAGGTTCTTGCACAACGACGGTATAAACGCGCTGTCTCCAACATGCAGCAGATTCAAGACGTTGTTTGCTTCTGCCAGTCTAGCCTTCTCCTATCTCATACACTGTGTGGTGTGTTTCACGTTGTCCCTAAACTTAACAGTAGCTTTGTCTCTCGCTTCCCAACACGGTCTCGTTGAAACCACGTCGGTCCTAAACTTAACAGTGGTTTTGTCTCTCGCTTCCCAACACGGTCTCGTTGAAACCACGTCGGCCCTTAACCTAACAGTGGCTTTGTCTCTCGCTTCCCAACACGGTCTCGTTGAAACCACGTCGGCCCTAAACTTAACAGTGGCTTTGTCTCTCGCTTCCCAACACGGTCTCGTTGAAACCACGTCGGCCCTAAACTTAACAGTGGCTTTGTATCCCAAATGTGACGCCAAAAATCACAGTGTCTCTACAGTTGTAGAAGTTTAACACATTGTATCCTGATGTCAGCCAAACCGTTTCCTGTCTTATACAGTGTGTGGCGGTTCACGTTGTCCCTAAACGTAACAGTAGTTTTGTATCTCACTTCAAAATACCGTCTTTGGCGTTAAAACCACGGTGTCCCTAAACTTGTAACAGTAGTTTTGTCTCTCACTTCCAAACACTGTAACGTTAAAACCACGTTGTCTCTTAACGTATAACTGTCGCTTTGTCTTTCACTCTCAAACACAGTGACGTGAAAACCACGTTGTCTCTTAACTTATAACTGTCGCCTTGTCTTTCACTCTCAAACACTGTAACGTTAAAAAACGTTGTCTCTAAACATATAACAGTAGTTTTGTCTCTCCAACACTGTGACGTTAAAACCACGTTGTCCTTAAATTTTAACAGTAGCTGTGTTTCTCACACTCAAACACTGTGACGTTAAAACCACGGTGTCTCTTAATTTATAACTGAAGCTTTGTCTTTCACTCTCAATCACTGTGGCGTTAAAACCACGTTGTCTCTTAACTTACAACTGCAGCTTTGTCTCTCACTCTCAAACACTGTGACGTTAAAACCACGTTGTCTTTTAACTTACAACAGTAGCTTTGTCTCTCACTCTCAAACACTGTGGCGTTAAGACCACGTTGTCTCAGAACTGTAGCAGCTTCAAGAAATGATTTGCTTATACCGGCCTAGCCTTCGCATACACCGTGTGCAGCGCTTCCCCTAGCTAAGCAGTAGCCTTGTCTCTCACTATTATTTTTAAACACTGTGACGTCAAAAAGCCAGGTTGTCTCCAAACCTGCAGCAGATTCAAGACACTGTTTTCTTATGTCAAGCCTCGCGTCCCTGCCTCCCCTATCTCATACACCGTGCGTGTGACGTTTCACACATGTCGTCTGTCTCCTGTCACAAGGCGCACAATCATGCAGTCACGTACCTGCACCGTCTTTTCACGACAGCAGATTGTCATGTGGGCTATTCGCTGTCCCCATGGACACACCCATTTTCAGACCGGCAAGGGTTGAGACAGAGCGAGAAAATGAGTCTCTTCTCCTGTATCGTCGCATGTCCCTCAAAGAGTATTCTCCGAGATGCTCTGTTGTAACTGTGGGTGTCTAAGTTCACACGCTCTGTTGTGCTGATAATGGTGATGATTGGTGATGGTTGTGATGCGTGTGTGTGTGTGTGTGTGTGTGTGTGTGTGTGTGTGCGTGTGTGTGTGTGTGTGTGTGTGTGTGTGTGTGTGAGAGAGAGAGAGAGAGAGAGAGAGAGAGAGGGGTAAGTTTGTTAAGCTCAATCGATTTTCATCTCTATTTCTGGTCTTTGTTATTGTGATTGAGTGAGTGAGTGAGTGAGTGAGTGAGTGAGTGAGTGACTGACTGACTGACTGACTGACTGACTGACTGATTGACTGACTCACAAACAGTCTCAGATACAATTTTTACTTCTTCAGAAATCCCTTCTTTCTTTCTTTCTTTAAAAAAAAAAAAAAAAAAAACATTTTTAAAGCATTTGGTCAGGAAGTCGGAGTACCCGGCCGGAGACATCCCCGCCAACCGGCCGGAATGAACGGTGCCACATAGTAGAATTGTATTATTTATTTTATTTTTTTTATTTTATTTATTCACGCCCCTGAACAAAAAAAAAAATGTTCTTGATGGACAAAATAAAGTCGTTTGAATCTTGAATCTTGAATAATGATTAATATTGAAGCCTCAAGCAGGACTCAAACTCTCCGACCTCTCGCTCTGGTGGCCGAGGAAGCTGTTACAACGACTCCCCCGACCCCCACGTCGCAGAGGCTGTGCACGTGGCCACGCGACTGGAGAGAATACTCATCACCTAACAGACCACTGATGTCAGAGCCCTAGCTAATTGTGCCTGAAGTTATCACCTTTCCCTGATTATCCAAAAGACAACAGACAGCTAGAGAAAGGTTCCCTCCGTTTTGCCATCTTCTCGTGGACATTAGGAAGAAGAGAATGTTATCGACTTTTTGCACTTGTTAATAGGACTGGAGGAAAATAAGGAAAATAGGTGCAGACGGGACAGTGTTTCAGCATCATTACTTCGCCGATTGGAACTAGAAATAGGGAAGGAAAAGCAGAGAGAATGAGAGGGAGAGGGGAAGGGGACAGACACACAGACAGAAGAGAGAGAGGGGGGGGGGGGGTGGAGAGAGAGAGAGAGAGAGAGAGAGAGAGAGCCCAGAACTCAGAACTCTTTATTTCACTGACAGAGGAAAAGCAGAGAGAATGAGAGAGAGAGAGGGGGGGGGATTGGAGGGGGAGGGGGGTGGGGGACAGACACACAGACAGAAGAGAGAAAGAGA
Source organism: Batillaria attramentaria (assembly GCA_018292915.2). Classification (NCBI taxonomy): domain Eukaryota; kingdom Metazoa; phylum Mollusca; class Gastropoda; family Batillariidae; genus Batillaria; species Batillaria attramentaria. The sequence goes on from JACVVK020000090.1 coordinate 714,148, forward strand.
GAGGGGGGGGGAGACAGAGAGAGACGGTTTTGTTTTGTTTTATCTCAGCGGCGTTAGGGGACATAGAGGCTTCAATTAAAGTACAGACACAGTGCTGCAAACCGTCCCATTACAGATATACACATCAGATTCGAAAGAGTGGAAGACGCGGAACTTGTGAGTGACGGTGACCCTGATGAAGTGGGAACTCGATAACATAATGAATCGATCCAATGGTAATGACATCTCCTTCAAACCGCACTTACACGTCGTGTGAACAGCCACATTCTACCGACAGTAACTTGTCATTACCCAGGTGTCACAGGATATTTCGGAACCGGGACGAATGGGAACCATTCCGATTGGTTTAAACAAGTTTATTGCAATACGGTTTGTTCAAAGTAAATAAACAATTTCTGAGCATGAACAAGCTAGGCTTATAATAATGCTCAGGGGTCAACAAACAAGTGCATGTTAACGGTATTGCAATGGCGGTAATTATAGTAAATTAGAGCTGCTGTGTGTGAAGGTGTTTGGCGAGGGTCACGTGTGGCGGTCTCTCTGAGGCAAAGTGGGTAAATAAATCATAAAATCACACCCAACACAGAGAGACCGCCTTGTGTCCAGCCTAGACGGCCATTACGACCTTGACCTCCGATTTATCCTGGCCCTGGTGGCAGGATTTTTCGGAACCATTCCGATTTATCCTGACTCTGGTGACAGGATATTTGAAAACCACCAGCATATTTCGGAACCGTCTAGAAGGTCATTAGCCCACATGAATTTTGTCTGCCAGGTGCGGGATAAATGGGAATGGTTCCAAAATATCCTGTGGGTGATTACACGGCCGGCACTGCAGGTGCCGTGGTTCCCGCAGTCCCAAACCACACGGACCTCCATAGCATCATCTTACCATCATCCTCATCTCCATCATCATGCATAATAAAAATTGCCGCAGCTTCCGAGCCCTCCGTGGATTCCACCCATTACCTGGGAGGAATACCACTGAAACTGGCAAAGAGTTGTGGCAGCAAAAAAAAAAAAAAAAAAAACCCAAAAAACAAAAACAAAAACAAAACAAATTTCAGAAAGATCTTCGAGCCTAAAATGTTAGCGTGGGGATTTCGCTTTAAGATATATTATTTTATTTCAAACGCACATGCACTCTTGGAGACGCACCTGCACCAAAACAAAGGTTGTGTTCCGGCAAGCGTAGTAACATTAGAATGAATACATAGATGCGTTTAACCTATCGTAATAGGAACCACAGCTGCAAATAAACGCAGGTGCAGGAAACGCAAGTGCAAAAAAAAAACGTTTCTTGTGCCACAATCATCTACCCACTCATTATTTAACTCTTCAAAGCACATGGAAAACTCGCATTTTAATTTGAACTCTTCAGATCACTAGGACCCAGTTAAAGCCACTATTGCGAACTCCGGCCTAGCGGGCAAGGCCCATGTCTTGCGGATTACTAATAGTGGCTTGAAGTGTGCAGTGGCTTCTTTTTAACAAGTCCTTTTTTTCTGCCTCAACTCTTTTGCCAGCTGCAGTGGTGTTCCGCCCGGGTCATGGGTGGAATCCACGGAGGGCTCGAAAGCTGGGGCATTTAAAAAAAAAATGCATGATGATGGAGATGAGGATGATGGTAAGATGATGCTATGGAGGTCCGTGTGGTTTGGGGCTGCGGGACAGGGCCGCATTCCACGCTTCCTGTCATAAATATCCCGGCGTTAGCCAGGCCCGGGAACTACAGCACCTGCGGTGCCGACCGTGTAATCATCTAAACAACAAGACGTGTCATACCAAGGGAAGCACCCCCAAAGTCGCACCCGTGAAGTGGGTGAAACATGGCTGTGTAGCAACAGCCTCCCAATTGGGCCCACAGCACACCCGCTCTGGGTAGGAGCCGACCGAGGTACGAAAAATCCCGCTTGCCTCGGCTGGGACTCGAACCCAGGTCTCGCGGTCCATGGTCCGAAGTGCTAACCACTACACTACGGGGGACGGTTTGAACAAGTCTTATCATTAACAGGGCAGGGAGTGGCCAAGCTCGGGATCTAAAGAAAAATACGTTTTAATTTTTGTTCACGGAAATGTCGAAAGCTTTTTTTTCTTTTTTTTCTTCTTCTTTCTTTCTTTCTTTCTTGAGGAGATCGCGGGGGATGAAAAGATCTTTGATACATACATAGACGCAATCAGAATACAACACTTCAGTCCTGGACGTAGACCTGAATATAGCTACAAGTGGGTGTGTTTGCGACTGCAGTTTCACAACAAGGATACATCCAAGAATATCTCACGTGAAAAAGACCACTGAAAATGGTTCTCGATGTATGTACGTATGTCGAAATCCAACACTTTGAGAACTCGGGATATCGGGATGAACAGTTTTAGAAAGCGGCACCATCCCTTGACTTGCTATTGATATCATTGTTGTCGTTGTTGTTGTTGATAGTCCAGTTACTGATGTCACTGAAATAGAGGCTGGTGCTTCCGTGATAAGTGCATCGCCATTTACACAACACTACTCAGTTGCTTTTGTTTGTTGGTTCGTTTGGGTTTTGTTGTTGTAGTTGTGTGTGTGTGTGTGTGTGTGTGTGTGTGTGTGTGCGTGCGTGCGTGCGTGCGTGCGTGCGTGCGTGTGTGTGTGTGTGTGTGTGTGTGTGTGTGTGTGTGTGTGTGTGTGTGTGTGCGCGTGCGTGCGTGCGTGCGTGCGTGCGTGCGTGCGTGCGTGTGTGTGTGTGTGTGTGTGTGTGTGGTGTGCGTGCGTGTGTGTGTGTGTGTGTGTGTGCGTGTGTGTGTGTGTGTGTGTGTGCGTGCGTGCGTGCGTGTGTGTGTGTGTGTGTGTGTGTGTGTGTGTGTGTGTGTGCGTGCGTGCGTGCGTGCGTGCGTGCGTGCGTGCGTGCGTGTGTGCGTGCGTGCGTGCGTGCGTGCGTGTGTGTGTGTGTGTGGTTTTGTTATTGTCGATGCTGCAAGTGAGAATTGAACCTCGATCTCTCGCAAAGGCAGCTGTAGTCGTTACCACCACACCATCGCCCGCCCTAGGCCACATCTCGTCACAGTGTATTCTTTTTTTTTTTCTTTCTTTTTTTTTCGCGTCTTACCCATCTGCCCTTCTGCAAGAAAACGACACAGCCCTTCGGCTTGTTTACCTTGTAGACGGGAAACAAGATTTTTTACTTCCTACTCGTGCGGACTTGATTGATTCTTTTACACGCAGCATTTTAGCCAACAAGGTCCTCGGCCGAACCCACAAGCTATGTCGAAACTTATTGATTTTTCACGCTGAGACACACATTCATAATCTTGAGTGATGTCTGACCACGTTTTCGAAAGCGTTCGAGTGTTTGTCAGCTTGCACTAATTTGCCCTCTAGGGGTAGCTGGTGATAATGTGAAAGACTGAAGTTGACATTAAATTTAGAGAGAAATAGAAAAACAACTTGGGGGTCGGGGGGTGGGGGGGGGGGGCTAAGTGAGGTGTTTCATTAGAAGTATTAGCCATTACGAAATGTGTTATACTGTCACACACACACACACACACACACACACACACACACACACACACACACACACACACACACACACACACACACACACACACACACACACACACACACACACCGCGAAAAAAAAAACTGTTTATCCAAACAACTCTGTGTGTGTGTGTGTGTGTGTGTGTGTGTGTGTGTGTGTGTGTGTGTGTGTGTGTGTGTGTGTGTGTTGGGGGGGGGGTGCGGGGGGTGAGACTGGGCGGGCGGGTGGAGGGGGAGCGGCTGACCTGTTACAGCATGCACTGCGACGTGCGTTTATGCCACAAAACTTGCCTTTGAAAGTGGAATTTTTAGCCCGTCCTGTGATATTGTTTCCATTACTATGGAAAGAACATAAAAAGAAGGAATTTTAAAACCAAGCAGCCAACTGCTTTATGGAGACTTCACTAACTTGCAGACTCTCTCTCTCTCTCTCTCTCTCTCTCACCAACAGCTGCTCGGTTCGGGCAAATGTTCCGACGTTTCGCCAGAAGACCCTCGCACGGGTTATTCCCCTTCATCCGAGGGCGGCATCAAAGGGTGAACGTGAAAGTGTTTTGGTTTCCACTGTCCCGCTGCGTAAGTACAAAACACACAGGCTACTACAAGAATGTTCAATAAAGTTCTCTGTTGTTTGTTGTTGTCGTTTGTATGTATGTATGTTTGTTTTGCGTTTTATGCTTCTTCTTGCTCTTTTTTTTTTTTACTTGTTCGTTTGCTGTGGGTTTTGTTTGTTTGTTGTTGTTGTCGTTTCATTGGGTTTTGTTTTGTTTTTTGGGTGGTTTTGTTTTTTGTTTGGTTGTTTATTTGGGTTTTTTTCGGGACGGGTGGGGGGGGGGGGTCTTTTGTTTTGTTTTGTGTTTTGTTTGTTTGTTTGTTTGTTTGTTTGGTTGTGTTGTGCTGTTTGTTTGTTTGTTTTGGTTTTTGTTTTCAGGGGGTTTTTTGGTGTTGTTTGAAAAGGGGGAGGGGGGGAGGAGGAGAGGAGAGGGGCCGGGCTGCGGTTAATGTGTTGGTTTCTTGATCGTACACTGGTTGAACAAACTTCTCACTTTTTGTTAGGCTAGATAATTATGCCGGAGGATGAGCCGGCGCCTCCCCCCCCCCCCCCCACACACACACACACGGCACACACAATAAAATAAAGAAATAAAGAAATGAAATAAAATAAACGCCCAGGAAGAGATCAGAGCATGATCATTTATTTTGCTCTAATCTGAAGAAATCAAAAGCCATGTGCCATTCAGACAATCTCCATTACAGCCAAGTAATCCCGCCATTCCAGAGCAGGAAGTGTCTGGAGGGCGCGAATGTCGGGTAACGCCGAACTGGGAGTGCTGCCCGTAATTAGGGGAAACTTAGGTGGCCGTGTGAAAGACTATCGCGGATGTTGGGTCCACGGAAGCTCATAGGGGTGAGTGGGTGTTTTGACGTTTAAAGGTCCGTTTGCTATCGTTTGTAGGCTGAAAGATCGTTCTGAGCTGTTTGGGAATAATAATAATTGTATAGGCACTTTACCCAATTTCATGAATCGGCTCAAAGCGCCGCGAAGTGAACCCAACACGCACGCTCACGTGAATCACACGCATTGTCTCACACACTGGACATAATCACATTACAATCACGTAGTGAGAAGGGTCAGATCAGCTTTTTAAGTTTCGGAAATTAGAATTGCTTTTATTTTTCAAATGTTGTGGGCTGAGCATTTCCGAAGCAGACGGGGAGGAAGCCGGAGTACCCGGAGAGAACCCCCCCCAACGGTCGGCCCGAATGGACGGCGCCACGTGCGAGAAGGAAACAATTCTTCACCCCGAGTGGGACTCGAACCTGACCTGTCGCCCAAATTTCGCTTACTCCAGTATGGGAGTGTCGCCAATTAAACTCTGGTATCACAGTACAGAAATAACTGATTTGTTCAGTCACAGACTTTGCGAACAGTGTCCTAGCTGCCTGCGTGTGACTGAACAGTTGTGGACATGATATCGGCATCGTTAGAGCCCAACGAACTTTTACAGATTAGGATCGCCTGCAAAATTCAGAGTGGGTGGGGGGTGGGGGGTGGGGGTGGGAGTTTAACGTCCTTTTCCACCACAAAAGCCAGCACAAATATTTAGCCCCAGTCAAAATACGAACTCACGACCCGAGCATTAGAAGTCCAACGCTCTACCATTCGGCCACCCCGGCTACCCGCAAAATACATCCTCATCTCCATCATCATGCATAATAAAAATTGCCCCAGTTTCCGAGCCCTCCGTGGATTCCACCCATGACCAAGTAGGAACACCACTTGAGCTGGCAAAAGAGTTGGGGCAGGGAAAAAAAAAAAAAAGGAGGGCGTTAAGCTGACGCGGATGGCAGTTGATTGAAGATTATTCGTGACGTCAGTCTAACGATCCTTACCTGTTGACGCACACCTGTAGCAGTAGCAGTTCACAGCGATAGTCTGGTGTAATTATTGTTATTCAGCGAAGATTCTGACAACACTGGGCGACGGGTTCATCTGGAATTGGCAGGATTGAGAGCAAAATGAAACGGAAATGACACGGAACATTACCTCTATTTCACAACGGCGTTTGTGCGGGTCGGTAAATCAGTTGTTGAACTTCTTGTTGGTGACAAGAGTACATTAGTACAGAACAAACCGAACTGAAATATATCCAATATACCAAATCGCTAACACACACACACACACACACACACACACACACACACACACACACACACACACACACACACACACACACACACACGCACGCACGCACGCACGCACACGCACGCACGCACACACACACACACACACACACACACACACACACACGCACGCACGCACGCACGCACGCACGCACGCACGCACGCACGCACGCACACACACACACTCAGAGTAATATCTGCCAGCACAAGTTGATTAGTTTCCATAGTGACAGCATAATAACAACGTTACGAAACAGTTTACGTCAAACTCCACGTAGGTCTCTCCTAACTGCCGTCTTGTGTTAGGTCAATGTCTTATCTGTACATTTCTCCGCGGGTGTTTTTGTCAGTTCGTACTTGGGGGCGAAATGACGCAAGACCAAAGGAGCGGTGTTTTAAAGTGCGCACGTCAAACGACCAGAGAAACTTCCTGACAAACCCGTAGGCGGACTTTCATCCGTCCATCAGGGAGGGTGGGTGGGGGTTTAACGTCCTTTCGGGTGATACCAAGGACGGGCCAACGATGAAAAAGCCAGCACAAGTATTTGGCCCCAGTCGGGATACGAACTCACGACCCGAGCATTAGAAGTCCAACGCTCTACCATTCGGCCACTCCAGCTCCGTCCATCCGAGTAAAACTCCGAATGCAAGTCACTGACTGGCCGTATACTGGTCGTGCGAAGGAGATCTGCAACGGCCCGAAACTAATATTTTACCCTTCCGCCGTGACCATGACACTATGGTCTTTTTCCCTTGGGCGGCTCTAGCTGTATCCTCCCCCCCCCCCCACACACACACACTTTCTTTGTTCAGTTTATCTGGATCTCAGCTCTCTGTGTGTGTGTGTGTGTGTGTGTGTGTGTGTGTGTGTGTTTTAAACTTATTTGAAAGCGCTTTGAGCCAGCATCAGCTGCGACATTGTGCTCAAGAAAAGCGACATATTGTCATTATTATGATTGTGCGTTTCGGCTTGCCTTTGGGCCTGTTGTTGACTCACTGCCAGCTTGTTTGTGGCTGTAACGGAGTGCGCCTCCTCGAAGTGTTACAACCATAGACACCGTACAAGCAGCTTCTATGTGAGCCTGGTTATGCCTGAAAACAGATCTCACCAAAAACTTTAGATCTTTAAAACTTTAGAAGCGGGATTTTTCCAACCTACGTCGGTTCCTACCCAGAGCGGGTGTGCTATGGGCCCGATGGGGAGGCAGTTGCCACATAGCCGAGATTAGCCCACTTCACCGGTGCGACTTTGGGGTGCTTCCGTCGGTATGACACGTCTTATGATGTGGATGATTACACGGCCGGCATCGCAGGTGCTGTAGTTCCCGGGGCTGGTTAATGCCGGGATATTTATGACAGGAAGCGTGGAATGCGGCCCTGTCCCGCAGTCCCAAATCACATGGACCTCCATAGCATCATCTTACTATCATCCTCATCTCCATCATCATGCATAATAAAAATTGTCCCTGCTTCCGAGTCCTCCGTGGGTTCCACCCATGACCTGGGAGGAACACCAATGGAGCTGGCAAAGAGAGGGGGAGCGCACTGTATATATATATATCGTAGCGGATCTAGAATCTTTGATCTCGCTGAAGCTTGAGCTGGACTTTACAACACGAGACAGCGCCTCGCTGGCACAAGGAAAAGGCTGAAAGAATATCTTAAGCCGGAAACCCGGTGGCATATATTGCAAAAATGCAATTTCAGATACGTCTGCACTTTTCCTTTCAGATATGGGCTACGACTAGTAATCTGCAGGGATGTACATCTCACCCTATATCTCTTGGTTTCCGCCTAGAAGGGCTTCAGCGCCAAGAAGTGAATTTGTGGGTTGTCTTTGTGAACTAGAACCTCTCTCTCTCTCCCTCTCTCTCTCTCTCTCTCATCCCTGGAGATATAATTATTTGATTTTCTATTTGCTGTTTTTGGTGCCGAGTAGCACATTTTCATGACCTGACAAAGTTGAATGGAACATTACACAACGGTGTTAGAAATGGCTCAGTGGCGTGCATGTAGCGTGTGCGACCGTATTTGGAAGATACGTCTGTGACGTTGAAGCGTGGGTTCGAGAGAGATGGAAAAATGATTCTTAAATGTGATTGCCATCCTTCTCAAAAATGGTAGAATTAGACTTTCTTTTTTGTGCTCTGTCTGTCTGTCTGTCTGTCTGTCTGTCTCTGTCTGTCTGTCTGTCTGTCTGTCTGTGTCCGTGTCTGTCTGTCTGTCTGTCTGTCTGTCTCTCTCTCTCTCTCTCTCTCTCTCTCTCTCTCTCTCTCCTCTCTCTCTCTCTTTCATACGGCAGGCATAAAAATTGACTGTCTGACGTTAACTACCTCTACCGTCGAAAAATAAAGATTTCTTGACTCTCTCTCTCTCTCTCTCTCTCTCTCTCTCTCTCTAGTTCCAGAATATCTTGCATTTATACTCTCTCAGAATCCTCATCCGTACAGTCTAGGTCAGGACTAACTTTTAAAATTCCCCGTCCCTGCAGTGACATGTATAAAAGTAGTTTCTCATTTTCCGGAACTTCATTGTGGAAATCGTTTCCTATTCACACACACACACACACACACACACACACACACACACACACACACACACACACACACACACACACGTGTGTGAGACGGCGAGAACTTGTCAATCTTATTAGCACCCCCAAAACCGTCCCCCTTGTTAACTGAACCCCGTGATTCTCAGCGTAAGTCGAAACCGTCGAATTAAATGTTTCTGGAAGACGCGCAAACTGCTTCCAGAGGATCGGACTTTCAGTTCACCCTCTCCCCTGTCAGCAAGTCATATTTCTGTCGCCACTCCTTTTGCAAATCTGCGAGTCGCCCTTAAAAGGTTGAACGGCAAATGCAGGTTTGGCGATGGAGGCAGTTAGCAAACAAATGGACTGAATTATTTCTGACAACCTCGTAAAGCAGACTGATATGCCCGTCGGGCATAAACGCTGTCTAGTCAATGTCGTATTAATCCAATTTTATGACGATAAATGGCGTTTTATGGTTAGCCTGTGGGCATCTTCTCCTTGGAAATCTCACCAGCAGAGTTCGCGTTATTTCTTTGCGAATTTGCCGCTGAACTTCTGACACACATTAACACATATCGTACCGCGTACCAGTATCCCATTTACTCTTTTGCGGTTTTGGAACTGTGCGTGAAAATCAGGCAAGCGTGACGGTGGTCCTTGACGGCTGTTATTGCTGAGAATACAGACTATTTTATTGATCCCGAAAAGGGTAACTGCATTTCTGTCCTCCCGCACACTAGTGAACACACAATAAACATTCAATATACGCATAAGAAATAAACGCAGAATAAATTGAGTAAAACAAACAGTCTTGACCAGTAAATTTACTTAAGATCAAAGAATAAAACACACAATCACATACATACACTTTAAACACTCATTGATACACTCGGGGAGCCGGGGTGGCCGAATGGTAGAGCGTTGGACTTCGAATGCTCGGGTCGTGAGTTCGTATCCCGGCTGGGGCCAAATATTTGTGCTGGCTTTTTCATCGTTGCCCCGTCTTTGATATCACCCCTATGTGGTGGAAAAGGGACGTTAAACCCGCAAACACCCACCCCACCCCATTGATACACTCATTCCGGCATTCACGCTGCACATTCACTCGCTCTGCTTTTTCTCTCTCCTCAATCCCTCAATATTCTATCATTATTATTATCATTATTATTATTATTAAAACATAGTAGCCGATGACAGTGTGGTCACAACACTCGACCTTGTAGCTCAGTTTTCCTCGTCTGCACGGCCGTGAAACGACAATGTGTTGCATTCGGAGCTCTATTAATCTCCAAGATAGACAGGCGCCGTTCCAAAACAGAAAGTTCTCTATGTGAAACCTGGTAAAGTGCCAAGAGACGTGAGAGGGGAATTATCAGAACGAAAGGATTTCCACTTTTTCCAGTGTGTTAGAAAAACGTCTGACTATCAAAACACGCGGCATGGGGGACATCAGAACTAAATAAACGTAATCTCATTAGCGCAAAGAACACGTGGTTTATCTGCCGTTTTTGTGTACTTGGAACATGAACGTGCACACTTGCTTTTTCAGACTCGCATTATCTGCTATGCCTGCATCTGTATCAGTTATTACTTTGTGGAAATGACAGTGCCAAGATGAATTATTAATCTTACGGCGCCGCTGGCCGAAGCCATATGACGTGTTTGTTTGTAGGTCTTCTTGTATGGAACACTGGAAAACTCCGGACACAGGTGGGAAAACCATGATTAGCTGGGCCCACCGTAACGTACACACTTGATATGTGTCGGTGTCGGTGTCGGTGTCCACATGAAGCTGAGACAGGCATCTTGAACGAGACTGTACGTGAATTTGACAAGGAAAACTCCGAAAGGAAATTCCTGCCCATGCCGGCAGGGGATTCGAATCTGGTGCCTCATGATTCTTTGACCACTGGACCAAACACCCATGTCTGCTTGGCTTTGCACTCTACACACAAGGAATCCTAGCAATTCCCCCCCCCCCCCTTCCCACACCATTACCACCACAACCACCACCACCATCCCCCACCCCTGAAGCAACTCCCCCCCCCCCCCCATTGACCCAAGCAGACAGATAACAGTCACGAAGCAAGAAAATTGCTGAGTGTTAAGCAGCGTTAATGACCGGTTCTACACGAGACTGAAAGTCACGAATCTGACCACAAGAAGACCAAAGTGTGGGTTGCTAACCCTATAATCCCCGTTTCCTTTCGCGCTTCTGTTCGCTCAGGCTCGCACCATCTGCTATGCCTGCATCTGTATCAGTTATTGCTTTGTGGAAATGACAGTGCCAAGATGAATTATTAATCTTACGGCGCCGCTGGCCGAAGCCATATGACGTGTTTGTTTGTAGGTCTTCTTGTATGGAACACTGGAAAACCCTGGACACAGGTGGGAAAACCATAATTAGCTGGGCCCAGCCGGGTCACAGAAATGCGGCTCCAACATGCCTTAGCCTGATTTGTCCTGAGCGTGTTTTAAGCTGTTCTCCATGTTTGTTCGAACGAAAACGTTTCTCGGTGTGTCATGAGCCTGACACATACCGCACAAATCATACAGCCTTCACAAAAAGTTAAGGACCACTTGCAAATATCATTCAACTTTTGTCGTGGTGGCATGCTGGTGTAGTGCTGAACATCGCTGAAATGGCGGCTTATGTAGGCAATTAAATGAGCACAGTTTATAACCAGGGATGCATTCTTTGACCTGCATCTCATTTTTGCCGTGCAGAAAACCCCAGGTATCGGTCACTGAACACTGAAACTCGGTCTAGTTTTGCCGAAATTGCAGATTTTCAAACGCGCCAAGCATGCTGTGTGACGCGCACGTGCCATCCACACAGTGGTCGCCATGTTCACTAATTACCCCTTAACCTTGCTACCGAATTTTACGAGAAAATTCTCATTTGTTTATTTTTTCTGATTTATTGAAACTGTCACCCATTATGTTGACTGGTCCTTAACTTTTTGTGAAGACTGTACGTGCAAACACCCATATCTGTTTGGCTTTGCCCTCTACACACAATAATTTATTAGGAACACTAGTAGCACCCCTGACTCCCTTGCCGCAGCAGGCATGCATTTTTCGTGGCAGAGCAGTGAGAGCACAAGAGTTGCCATGAAAAATGCATGCCTGCTGCGGTTCTGTGTATGCAAGAGAGACAACTCATGCAGAAAATAATCTCTGAAACAGGCTGAAAATGTACTATGCCGGCGAATGCGACAGAATTTCACCGCTTCTGTGCACACTGTGACATGACACTATGAACACAAACTTGCTCAGAACTGTCCACTTTCCTTGTCACCGAGCGTGTTTGTTTTTTTTTTCCGTCTTAATTATTAGTTGTCTCGGCTCAGGTTAGCCTCTTTCGCGTCTGCACAGAGGCTGACGTCAGTGTGGCCTACGACACAGGGCTGCCCGCATGTCATGACCTAAGCAGAGACATAACAGCCATGCTCAGTTGTCACGAAGCAAGCAAATTACTGAGTGTCCGCGGTGTCAATGACCGTTTGCACACGAGAAGGAAATTCACGAGACTGACCCCAAGATGACTAAAATACGGGTATGAAGGCAATTTGCTGACTAATAATATTATAATCCCCATTTCCTTTCGCGCTGTTCATCCGTTCAGACTCGCTTTACCTCCTATGCCTGCGTCTGTATCATCTATTACTTTGTGCAAATGACAGTACTATGATAAGTACGTAGTCGTACGGAGCCACTGGCCGAAGCCGTAATGACGTGTTTCTTTGCAGGTCTTTCTTGTAAGAGCTGCATGGAACACTGGAAATCCCGGAGAAGGCAGGTGAAAACCACGATTAGCTGGGTCCAGTGTCACTGAAGCGCGAACGGCCATGTAACCATATCCTCTCTCTCTCGCTCTCTCTCTTGTATGTCGTGTCTGTCAGCGGACGTAGATAGTGTGTGTGTGTGTGTGTGTGTGTGTGTGTGTGTGTGTCATTAGCAAAGGCAAGAATGAAAACTGGACCACTGGACCAATGTCTTTTACCGTTGACAAAAGTTTCATTTCAAGTTTCATTTCATTTCTCTCTCTCTCTCTCTCTCAAAGTATAATAATGACGATTTTTCTGGCGCCCAATGGGGGTAGGGTCAAGGGAGAGGGGGGGGGGGTGAGACCAGAAAACTCCGGGTAGCTACAGACATAGACAGAAAGCTTGTGTGACGGGAGAGAGAAACCAATACCCGCATACACGTCAAAATATGACATTCAGTTCAAACACTTCGTGCACCGCGCCAGCCGACTGTTCTCTTCTCACTGTCAAAGTCACTGTATTGTTCTATACGAAACTGGATATTTTGCTTGCAATACACCTGCGTTTGTTGTTTGTTGTTGTTGGTGGTGGTGGTGATGGTGATGCTCTTGTTGCTGTTGTTGTTGCTGTTGTTGTTGTTTGTTAGTTTGTTTGTTTGTTAGATGTTGCTTTTTCGGGGGGAAGGGGGGGGGGTGAGTAACTGGTTGGATGATTACTGAGTTACAAGTTACTGCTAACAAAAAAAACAACAACACCCAAACAACAACAACAACAACAAAAACCCATTCAGACATACTACGAATTCAAACATATTACAAATACAGCACATCTGTCATCATTAAAAAACAAAACAAAACAAAATTGTTGACAAACAAAAACAACAACAACAAACACACAACAACAACCACAAAACAAAACAACAACGGTTAAAACACCACCACCACCGTCACCACCATCACCACCACCAACAACAACAACAAAAACAACACAACAACAACGACAACAACAACAACAACAACGAAATGCACACCTACTGAATCCATATTACAAAACCTTGATTTACAGTAGACTCTACACCTACGTCAATTCTTAAAGTGAGCGTGGCTACGTCGCATTTCGCTTGCGTCTGAAGTACATCTCCACCGTCCTTTGATAAAGAGCGTATGTACTTACGAAATCCACGGCGTACATAGGTCCTTTTACCAAAGGACTGTGAGCCTGTTCTGACTGCCCCCCAGTCGGAAGCTCGTTGACGTAAAAAGTAGTGTTTACGGCACCGGGACAATTTTCCACTCTGGGCTCGCCGCGACATCACGGTGCGTGGCTAAACGTGTGACCGAAGCTGTGCGATGTATAGTGGGCGGTACGATGAGCAGTCATCGATATCAGGCCGACGCGAGATATGGCCCGCACGAGGTAACCCAGCGATGAACACTGCTAGGCAAGACTGAGAAGCATGTTCGTTCCGACGAACAGCCCAAAGCAGGAGACCAAAAAACTGTTGAGACAAATTTGCCTACAGAATTCTGCCCGTTTTTGCGTTTCGTGCGCAAAGTAAGTGTGTGTGTGTGTGTGTGTGTGTGTGTGTGTGTGTGTGTGTGTGTGTGTGTGTGTGTGTAAGAGTGTTGACTTGAATGTGTCCCCTTTCGGACGATAAAGTGATTGAGAGATTGATTCTGGCAAACCGAAGTATCTAACATGGGGTATACTTTGTTTTGGATACTTTGTTTTGCCAGTATTTAATACGCATGTCGAGAGTAGGATCCTTTCTTGCCTGTATCTAACATGCATACCATATATGCGATACTTTTCTCTCTGTTTTGCTAGTACATGTATATAACACGGGTACTGTTTGTGGGATACCTTTTGTCCGTATCGAGGAGCCGGGGTGGCCGAACGGTAGATCTATAGAGCGTTGGACTTCTAATGCTCGGGTCGTGAGTTCGAATCACGGCTGGGGCCAAATATTTGTGCTGGTTTTTTCATCGTTGCCCCGTCTTTGATATCACACGTATGTGGTGGAAAAGGACCTTAAATCCCCAAACACCCAACACCCAGCCTTTTGTCCGTATCGAAAATGGAAATCATATGTGGGATACTTTGTTTTTCCAGCATCTGACATTGATATCAAAGTACGTGAAATACCTTGTTTTTGTCAGTATCTAAAAGGGATATATGGGATACTTTGTTTTGTCAGAAATGGGCAGAATAATCTCCGCCGGGCACTATCTCGCAAAAATCAATCGGACACTTTGCGTTGACCTGCCTACTGGCTTGGGCCACATGATTATCCCCCCTGACCCAGGAGCGAGTGGACTCAGGTTTCTAATGGCCGCTACAGCATCTGTCTGCGATACAATAATTACTGCGTGTGGGGATGAAACGCACAGGCCGTGCTGCCGGCGTTGTGGCTGGAGAAGTACGCAGTAGATGCATGTGTGTGTGTGTGTGTGTGTGTGTGTGTGTGTGTGTGTGTGTGTGTGTGTGTGTGTGTTGGTTGGTGCGTGTGCTTGCGTGGGTGGCCGGGGTCTGTTTTGTTGCTGGTCGGGTGGGCCATAGTGCCGGATCTGTCAGTCTGTCGTTCATGTTTATTTGCCGGAATTTTTTTTTTTTTTTTTTTAAGAACGGTTTGTTATTTTAAGCGATGATAGTTTGTGAGACACACAGCTCCATATTAGGCCTACAAGCCATTACCCTAACAGACCCCCCCCCCCTTTTCTCTCTCTCTCACCCCCCCCCCCCCCCACACACACACACTTGTTTTTCTAGCACAAACAAACCTAATGTTCCACCCACAAAGTTCAAAAACAAAATGCAATTCTAAATATCGAAACCTAAATTGCTGAGCTGACCCTTCGCACCATGCGATTGCAACGCGTTCACTGATGTCCAGTGTGTGAGAGAATGCGTGTGATTGACGTGAGCGTGCGTGTTGTGTTATTATTCATAAATAACATTCCAAAGCAGAGAGCGAAGAACGACCAGCACCGAAACGGTACAACATATTGAAAAACCTGTGCCCCAGCGGTATCCGAACACAGACGTCTTGGCACTGGTGTACTAAGTGATATTACCACTAATCGATTGATAGCTCAAGGATGTATCTTTTGTCCATCCAAACTTTTCTTGCTTACGTTTGCGCTGACAATAGTGCACACACCCTGAACATGTTGATCACATCCAGTTTGTTGGGTGGGTGGGTGGGTGGGTAGGTGGGAGGGGGTTTAACGTCCTTTTCCACCACATACGGGTGATATCAAAGACGGGGCAACGATGAAAGAGCCAGCACGAATATTTGACTCCAGCCGGGATACGAACTCACGACCCGAGCATTAGAAGTCCAATGCTCTACCATTCGGCCACCCCGGCTCCCCCCAGTTTGCTGGAACACACCTGAGCAGAAACTGCAGTATTTTCTTCGCTAGTTGACATTATTAGCAAGGCAGGTTTCCGCTGAAGGCATTAATACCTGATTGCTCTGCAGGGATTTTCCTCTGTGGTTTTTGCTTAATTCACCCCGGAGCTAGGTTCACGTTAAAGTTGAAAAACTGGTGGGTGGATTTACGTGTGTGTGTGTGTGTGTGTGTGTGTGTGTGTGTGTGTGTGTGTGTGTGTGTGTGTGTGTGTGTGTGTGTATGTGTGTGTGTTTTGGGGGGGTACATCTACATGTATAGAACAAACATTCATATTTTGGGGCTTACAAACATACACAGATATATCAGTACATGCAACCATCTCTAGATACGTGGATGTATTTACATCATAACATCGAACAACACCTGAAAAAAGTACTAAAATTAAAAGAAAAGAAATTAAGGAAAGAAAAGAAAAGAAAAAAAAGAAGAATTTACGTTTTTTTGGTTTTTTTTTTTTAACTGAGTAAGCTTCCAGACAGGATCAACTGATGCGTGCCTGTTTAGCTTTTTTTTCCTTTTTTTTTTAAACCAGTGTTATGGAATAAGGTTGAGGATTCATGAAACACAACGAAACTATTATCCGCGTCAAAATTATGGGTCAAGATGTTTTGCTGATCTTCGTGATGTCGATGTTGTTTTTATGTTGTTGTTGTTGTTGTCGTGTAGGAAATTTTCTGCGACGGAATGTTAGGCAGAGAGACAGAAAGACAGAATTAGAGAGAGAGAGAGAGAGAGAGAGAGAGACACACACACACACACACACACACACACACACACACACACACACACACACACACACGCACGCACGCACGCACACAAAGACATAGGTAGGCAGAGGCAGAGAGTTCAGAATCAGTCCCACACACATACACCTGCAATCTGCATTCGTATGCTAGAAGAATATATACACAAACTGTTGTTATCCACGTGATAGTTTTGTACATACCCATCTTCCCCATCCTCCAAACAGGGAAACTCCAGATCGGAAAACCAAGGCCGGAACAGCACCATGATTGCAGGAAGAAGATGACAACAAGTCAAGCAAAACTTTCAAGTCAACAGCTTGGACACGTTCACGGCAACAACGATGTTCCTGCCACTACGCCCCGGAACGTAGGTCCTGAATGTGCAAATGAAATATCAAATGCCACTTTGTCCCGGGATTCTCAGTGCTGTCGGCAGGCAAAACAGTTGTACAGGTCTTTGTCTGTGACGTTTTCAATGAAAAACTGTCTCAAGTTGGGAGAGTGCTTTTAACGTCCTCTTTACAGCGAGGATGATGCCGCCCGCTTTTAAAACAAAACAGAAAACAAAAACGAAAAACCCCTCTAACTGCAGAAGATTAAACCGGTACGTCTTGTCAAGCAGTTCAATCTCCACTTGCAGGCGTTTGTCACAGGGTTGAACAGGGAAGAATTTTCCTCGTCCAGGTTGAATGGGGTTGTATTGGGGTTTTTTTTTCTGTTGGGTCTGTTGGCCGACACCACCCGCAGAATTCACCGAAGCTACAAAGGGTGAGATGTTCCAGGCTGCTCCCTTGCCAAGGATCCTCGTGCAAGTTGAATGTGGTTTTATTGTTTTTTCTCTGTTGGGTCTGTTGGCCGACACAACCCGCAGAATTCACCGAAGCTACAAAGGGTGAGATGTTCCAGGCTGCTCCCTTGCCAAGGATCCTCGTGCAAGTTGAATGTGGTTTTATTGTTTTTTCTCTGTTGGGTCTGTTGACCGACACAACCCGCAGAATTCGCCGAAGAAACACAGGGTGAGATGTTCCAGGCTGTTCCCTTGCCAAGGATTCTCTGTCTGAAGTGTGTCACCAGATAGGAGGTGGATGCAGTCGAGGTGGTCGCACTTGTCCTCACTGTGGCGTTGTTTGAAAAGAACTTTCTCTCGACCACTCTGTCTGTTTTTTAAAGAGCAATCTTAAAACGTTCCAGTTTCGCAAAGCCTTCCAGTAATTTCCTTTGTCAGTTTTACCAGTGTACGTCTGTCTGTCGTTGTAAACTGTGCGTGAGTGTCGGTGAGTTTTATTGTAAAGAAGTACGCCCTACAAATACCATTTTATTGTCACTGTGATTATTATTGACGATTGCCACTGATGAACCGGAATGAGCTGGCTTCAGAGAAGGTGGTTTGCAGTGGTCTCTTACTGTAGCATATCTTTGCAAAATTGTCTGACGAATTAGCCACAGATCAACCAGCGAGAACTGCTGCCCGACAGAAGAGTTTGTTGTTGTTGTTGTGGTGGTGGTCTCCGGCTTTCGGCAATGCTATCTGCAGTTCGAAGTTTGCCAGAAATAAATGTCAAGGTCACTGCTCATATTCGGTACACCGAACTGTACAATTCAAGAGTTTCCTGTGACATTTCATGGTCCTGCTGACAACATGTTGCTTGAGAAATTCAGCACACTACTTTCGCTTTCTTATTGGCACAGTTCCTTTGATTTTCAGGAGAAAAAAAAAAAAAAAAAACACTTGAGAAAGTTTATTTTTGCAAGCTGATTATGTCAGTTTCTTGTGGTCGGTTTTCAAATTCAAATTCAGATTCAAGTTTTCACTGCATGTGATGTTCAACTTCAGGACTGCTTCTCCACAAAGAAAACGAACCATTCATGAACAACCTCTACGACAGTAAAGCGGTATTGGAGAAACTGCGCACAATGTGCTACACTACATTAACTCCACAGTGGTTGCCGCTGAATCGTTTGTGAAGTATCTGAACGGAAATGGTTTTTGAATGAAAATCAGCATTTGACTGCCCGTCTCAGCGTGGCTTTTGCACATCCACTGAGAAATGATTATGCGATTTCCACCAGTGCCAGCAGTAGTGAGAGAGAACCTTTGAAAAACAGTGTGATCTGTGCGTGATTTTCAGCACGTACAGATGAACGTCATCACAGCATTTGAACATCCAGTGAGATAATGACTCTGTGAGAGTAAAACAAAAGAAAACTGTGTGATTTTGATCTGTTGGTTGTTTTTCGCGTCTGCAGTTTTCAGCGTCACATCCTGCCTTTGAAAATGATTCTGTGATTCTCATCCAGAGGTACCGGACGTTTTTCTGGGAAACAGCAGTGCGTGATCTTGATCTGTGCGTAATGTTCAGCTCGTCAACTTCTCAGCACCACGTTGTAATTTGGAACTGACTCATCCGGTGAATTCTCTGACAAACAGCACCTGCGTGATTCTGATCATGCGTACACTTTTCAGAACCACTCCGGTAACACTGGCGATCAACTTCTTGCGTTTTTCAGCAACAGGTTTCAACAGCTCCGCAGCAACGTATCAACGTCCACCTGCGTGAACTTGAAGCACCAGAGGCTTGGCCTCAAATGACAACTGAACCAAAAGTCCGACACTACAACGAGGGCTACTCCTGGGGCCAGTTCGTTGAAAGACAGATATGCATGTGGCCCAGAGGCGCTACATTAACAGACACATAATAATGGTCATAGACTTGGTACCTCGTCCCGTGAGGTGCATTCATAATTGATGACAGTCATCAGACTTCGGTGGTTGTCACACGTTCCGCGCTGGCTTCTACGACGTTCGGTTCCACTGGCAGCGGCCGTAACTCTGAAGCAGGATCGGTTGAGTCTGGGAGTGATGTCCCATGGGTCGGGTTTCCTTCCCGAAATCAGTGCGCCTCGGATTGTATTACTACGCGTCCACCGGGATTAGATAAGCATTTGCTTCCGAACCTCGTATTCAAATTAAAAAAGAAAAGTGTGACGCAGAATGTGACCACTGAATCTGTTTAAAGCACACACTATTTCACCACCTCACCCTTTAATTAACTCTTTGACGACGGAGCGCAATTTCTGACACACGATTTCCTATAGGAAATCGTGTGTCAGAAATTGCGCTCCGTCGTCAAAGAGTTAAAGCAAAACAGGAAGTTTTGTAGGGCAAAGTGCACGCCAGGGCGTTGCAACAGGAGGCAAGTTGTCAGTAAAGCTGGGACTTTTTGCGGACAAGGTAGGCAGGACTGAGACGAGTGGATTTGAGTATAGTATGTTTCCGGCCTAAGCAGGAAGCAGACTTGCAATACACCGGCGAGGCGTCAGAGGAAAGGAGAGGTGATTTTTTTTTTTTTTTTAAATCCTGTCAAATGCGTGCCCCTATAATATGGTATGTGCATGGTAATTTTTGCGACCAGGGGCACTTCAAGCTGGGGAGTACATTCCGCGTGTTACACGGGGATATATTGGTCAAAGAAAAGATCTCTCTGTCCGTGCCTGTCTGCCTGACCTATTTGTCCCAGCAGCTCCACCGCTGAGGTCACTGGCTTGCGAAATCTCTACCGCATTTCTCTCTCTCTCTCTCTCTCTCTCTCTCTCTCTCTCTCTCTCTTGGATATATTAACGGTGTGTGTGTGTGTGTGTGTGTGTGTGTGTGTGTGTGTGTGTGTGTGTGTGTGTGTGTGTTTTACTTAGTTGTGTCTTACTTCCTGCAGCCTAGCAAGGACAAGATGTAAGACAGGCCTGCGTGGCTAATCCTTTATCCTTGTAAAATAAAGTTTCGTTCGTTCGTTCGTTCGTTCGTTCGTTCTCTCTCTCTCTCTCTAAGCTGGGATTCCAAGCCGGGATTCGAACTCACCACCCGAACATTGATAGTCCAACGCTGTACCAGACGAAATGTGAGACAGTGGACGTATATGCTGAGTTGCTCCCCGCTAGAATTTGTCAGTGACACGGGCACTGGGGCACGTGAATTCTGATGGATTGTTAGTCAGATGGACCGTTCTCTGCGACTATCGAGGGACACTGAAGAACCAAGGGAGCGTAGACGTCGATACTCGTTAAACGCTGGCCTAGTGGTTAAGGCATTCGACTTCGGATCCTGAGCTGCCGGGTTCGAGTCCCCGGTGGGCAGGAATATGGTGGGATTTTTCCTTCCCATATCGAATCAAATCCATGTGCAGACTCGTTTGCGGTGCCTGTCTCGCCTTCGTGTACACACGCACGCACAAACATCAAGTGTGCACGCTAAAAATCCCACGTTCATCTTTTGAAGAAGAGTAGGCTGTGGCCGGTGGCGTGGTAAAACAGAAATACTGTCGCACGCACCAGAGTGAATAGCAGGGTGGGGGTTTGCACACAAAGTAACGCATAACGGCAGCAGGCTTTCACTGCTTCGTCCTCCAGCCCTGCGGCGCCGTGAGCATTTCAACAGAGATGGATATGTGCGCCGAGGTCTACCATACCATCTCACAGTTCTGAGTCAGCTGTGTAGTGCAAGTGGTCACGTGGTTTCGGACTGTCCAAGCCGATTTTCCTAGTAAGCGCAGGACATCTATGATGTTTGACCGTGGGCACTCATCCTTGCACAGGGAATTAGATCCAAAGAAGAGGGCTGGTTGAAAGTTACGCCGCTGATTACTGAATGTCACAGTCACTCACTTAATTCTCTCCCCTTCCCCTCTACTGCCCCTACCACCCCTCTCTCTCTCTCTCTCTCCCCCCCCCCCCCCCCCCCCGATTTGGAAATGTTCAGCACAGTAGTAGTAGTAGTAGTAGTAGTAGTAGTAATACATACTTTTTATAGAGCGCTGCTCTCCAAGTACGAAGCACTCGCTGCTCGTAAAGCAAGCACACACACACACACACACACACACACACACACACACACACACACACACACACACACACACACACACACACACACACACACGCACGCACGCACGCTCGCACGCACAATTTGTTACTTAACACAGTCAGTTTTGTAACTTGACGTTGCTACAGAACATCATCAGACATAAAAACAGAGAGAGCGGGAGGGGGGGGGGGATCACGTCGTTTTCCACCACATAATGGTGATATCAAAGACGGGGCAACGAGGAAAAGGCCAGTGCAAAGGTTTTTCTCCAAGCCGGGATTTGAACTCACGACCTGAGCATTGAAAGCCCAAGTACAAGAGAGAGAGAGAGAGAGAGAGAGAGAGTCACTTATCAGCCTGTGGGAAAAGTGACGTAAAAGCCGATATTTATGGTCTCGATTTCCGTGCGAACGCTTTGCCCACCCACCGTGAACAAATCGATGCCATTAACCAACCACACACACACACACACACACACACACACACACACACACACACACACACACACACACACACACACACACACACACACGAGAGAGAGAGAGAGGTTTCAACAGATGACTCCAAAACCATTCCTTCCTTCCACACTGAGGGCGGGGGAACATGCAAATAACGCAAGAAACGCAAAAGACATTGTGGAAAGAATGCACAACTCTCTCCCTCACTTACCATGGAATCTTCGAAAAAAAAAAAGATCCTCAAGAAGCAATCATTCTTGTTTTTTACGCATTCCCCGCGTATCCGAGTTCGACTTTAACAAATCGTTGTGCCCAAAAACATCAAGCGGTGCTATCTTTTTCCCCGACGTCAAGTTTTTGTCGAATGTGCCACTTGAATTCTTAGTGGATTTGGGCCCTTCTAATTACGTTTTTCCCCTGTTTTTACTTTGTTTCTCAATAGAGGCACAACTTTATGGGATGGGGCAGATTTTGCTGCGGGAAGCAGCAAGTTTCAGTTATACAAAACAAGACTGTGACGTTTCTCCAGACAATACATACTTTCACGCACACGGTGACGTAACGAAATCTGCGTCATAGACAGCTTACGTGCACACTATGCTGCTGCGTTTGTTGGCGGGAGTTGTGAGACGTGTGTGTGTGTGTGTGTGTGTGTGTGTGTGTGTGTGTGTGTGTGTGTGTGTGTGTGTGTGTGTGTGTGTGTGTGTGTGTGTGTGTTCGGATGAAATCGTGGCTATGTCCTATAGGGGGAGCCGGGGTGGTCGAATGGTAGAGCGTTGGACTTCCAATGCTTGGGTCGCGAGTTCGAATCCCGGCTGGGGCCAAATGTTTGTGCTGGCTTTTTCATCGTTGTCCCGTCTTTGATATCATCCGTATGTGGTGGAAAAGGACGTCAAACCCCCAAAACACCCACCCAACCACCCTATGTTCTATACCACCTCGTTGAGAGGCGTCTTACTTTGAGATGGAATGGGCGGCCATAGTGATATACTCCAGACCGGCTTGCGCATAGTGATTATATCAGCTGTGGCAAAAAATGAGATGTGATGAGAGGCGAAATCGACGCGTACAGGAAAGCCAGAGCCCGCATTTCTAAAGACAACGTTCCTCTCACGCTTTGTCCCAGCTGCCATCCCACCTTCCGCGTACACGGATCGGCCTTGTCCGTTATCTACGCACACACCGACGAACTTAACCCAACAAACTCCTTGACAACTAGACTACTCTTCGTCCGAAGGGACAGACAACTTCAGTACCATGCAAGCAGTTTCAAGTGAACGACAACTGAGCTGTGAAGCCGACTGGCCGACGACCTAAGAAATGGAGTTGTCGCCGACATGCAAATGAGCCGTCTCGAAAACGCTTTCAAACTTGTTGAAGAGGGCCCGGATTGATCTTCAGTCAGTCGCCCAATTATCTCCGCTCTGGCACCTCTTCGAGAGAAGGAGACCAGTAGGGCACAGTTTTGTTCGATAGAGGTACTTGCGACTCGAGTGCTAGGAAGTAAGAGAGGGAGACGGACAGACAGACAGACAGACAGGCAGACAAACAGGCAGACAGACAGGCAGAGAGAGACGGACAGAGACAGACAGACAGGCAGGCAGAGAGAAAAGGAGAGAGGCAGACAGACAGAGAGAGAAGAAGAGACAGACAGAGACAGACAGACAGGCAGAGAGAGAGAAGGAGAGAAACAGACAGACAGAGAGGGAGAGAGGCAGACATGTAGGGAGAGAAGGACAGAGACAGACAGAGACAGGCAGAAAGAGAAGGAGACAGACATACAGACAGAGACAGAGAAGGGGAGAGACAGGCTGAGAGCGACAGACAAAGACAGATAAACAGGAAGAGAGAGAAGGAGAGAGACAGTTAGACAGACAGACAGAGAGGGGTTGACGAACAGAGAGACTGGCAGACTGACAAGGAGGTCACTAAGCTCCGCCGCAGTATCTTTTTCCAGTCGAGGTTCATAGCAAAGCTATACTTTAATGAGTTTACACCTTCCTCTCACGTCCCTCACAGGCTACCAAGCCCCCCCCCCCCCCCCCTCCACACACACACACACTTTCCGAAACACAGTACCACACCCGTCTCCCTTTCAATAAATGTTGGATCCACCCGGTAGAACCGATCGCAACAGCAGCTTCCATTAATCAATAATGAAAGAAAGGAAAAAAATACCGGACCGTGCCTCTGCACTATAGGCCTACTCTATAGATACGTCCCCCTCCTCCCCCCCCCCCCCTCCTCCACACCACACACACACACACACACACACACACACACACACACACACACACCGCGATGATAACAGATTCATGCGAAGGCTACACCTAAAAACGGAACCTATTCTCCTGATACAGCCGGTAATCCATAACCATCTGTTTTGTCGTCAGTCGATCTGCTCAGCTGGTGTCAGTGGTTGCCGTAAGCAAACTCTGCGAGACGCCATCAAAGCACCGATTAAAACCATTACGCCATCGGCCCGTAGCCGTGCCCTGCCCTCGCTCCAACGACCACGCACTAAAGCCCCATCGCGTATTACCGCCGCAAATCCGGTTCAAATTGTTGTGGATTGTCTGTAGACCATTAGTGGCTTCCTGGGCACGTAGATGGATTCTACTCTCTGAAACGCGAGAGTCAGGCAAAGTCCGGTAACTCCCTACAGCAGAGCGTTGGCAGTATGTTTGTGTGGGTGACGGGCCAGTCGAGTGTGTAAGCTGGGCGTTATGTGATCAGACATCGGAAATTGGTTCCTACAATCCGGTTTGTCTAGGAAACGATGTAGCGGTGATGTGATCTGCTGACTGCGTAATAAACATTTTCAGCGTCAGATCCACACACACACACACACACACATTCCCATTTCCCCTGAAAACTCACATACTTGGGGGACATATCCATTGCACCAATAAATTGTGACGTGCTGGTTAATACGCCCCCACCCCCCCCCCCCCCCCTCCTCGGGGGTTTCACAAGTCTTTCCGTTAATTGTACGAAGTGTCAGCTTCAGTGGTGTTCTTCCCAGGTCAATGGTGGAATCCACGGAGGGTTCGAAAGCTGGGACAATTTTTATTATGCATGATAATGGAGATGATGATGATGGTAAGATGATGCTATGGAGGTCCGTGTGGTTTGGGACTGCGGGACAGAGCCGCATTCCACGCTTCCTGTCATAAATACCCCGGCGTTAACCAGGCCCGTGGAACTACGGCACCTGCGGTGCCGGCCGTGTAATCATCCACATCATAAGACGTGTCATATCAAGGGAAGCACCCCCAAAGTCGCACACTTGAAGTGGGTGAAGCTCGACTGTGTGGCAACAGCCTCCCCATTGGGCCCATAGCACACCCGCTCTGGGTAGGAGCCGACCTAGGTAGGGAAAATCCCGCTTACCTCGGCTGGGACTCGTGGATCTGTTTGTGTGGCTGGTTCATCACAGTCACGGATACATCAAATGAGTGACGTCACAGTCTGGCTGGATTGCATCAGATTGTTCAGCTGGTTAGAGTAGCTGTTCCTTCCCCATATAACCTCCCCTTTAGGCCTGCCTCTAATCACATCTTGTGGCTTGGGAGGTTAAACCCAACTGATCACGAAAAACAAACGAAGTAGACTTGGTCGTACGTTATCATATGCATTTCATGTGTGCAGCCGATCTGGTGCCACAGAGCAACTGTGTGTGTGTGTGTGTGTGTGTGTGTGTGTGTGTGTGTTGATTGTCTGATACACACCATGATGTGTTCTTTGCATTGTTCTTAAATAGCTTCTGTTCAAAACTCCAAGCAAATATCACCTACGAAACCGGCAACAACTTGAGGTAAATGTTGAATTGAATAAAATTGAACTGAATTGCATCGAATAGAACTGAACTACTCATCATGCGTGTTACAGGCAACAAAAGGACCACTATACCACTATACCCAAGACCTGCTCCTCCAAGTCTCTTGTTTACCAAGCTGCCCAGGACCTCCGTCCGTTAGTCATTTTAGGTACTGGTCGATAGATAGTAGGGCGCCCCCTACCGAGTCAATTTGCTGCCGGGAGATAACTCACCATGTGTGTATCCGTTACCAAATACGATAGCAGATTCCATTAACCGCGTGAATCCCCTTTTCCCCCTCGCCCCTCCCTTTCTCGACCCCCTCCCTCCCTCCTCCCGCACATATTTCTCCCCTCAGTCTGCGACCGCGAAACATTCCCTACAACCTAGCTTCTGTTGGTCGTTGTCACCGAAGTACCATAAATAGTACAGAGGGGATCATAGCCGATCCCCCTATGCGCAAAAAGACATTCTCTCTGGAATTTTTAATAATACTTAAAATTATTGACAAAGAATTAATTTTGTGTAAGGGCTCTCTCTTTCCCTAATGCCCTAACAGACGACGCGAGTAGCGGTAGTAGTCCCCCTTGGCTAGAGGTCGCTTTTGGCCCAGCATGGTGAGCACCCTTTGTTTGCAGAATTTTCCAGCTCAAATTTGCCTGTATCACGGCCATGCAAAAAGCATGAGAGTCTATGAATAACAAGCGTCATTTGAATAAATGACATTTTCGCATCAGCAGGTTGTCTCTTTTCTGTTTGCCAACAATCGGTGAACTCAACCTGATTGATATTTACAGGGTTGCTTACACAATTAATAATAATGGTGAATGGTATTTACGGAGCGTGTTTCTTTACAATAAAACTCGACGTGCCCATCACTCACTGACACACACGCACTTTTTTTCTTCTAAACAAACATTGGTAACCATACACTGATAAAGCTGACTAGTTACGCAGAAAATTCCTGGCAGGCTTTGCGACTAGAACGTTTTGTGGTTGCTCTCAAAAACTGACAGTTTGTGCGTGTTTCTCTGCACTCTGGGTGTGTGTGTGTGTGCGTGTGCGTGTGCGTGTGTGTGTAGGGAGGGGAGAGGGGGTTATTCATCCACATTCGGTCGTCGTCCGAGAGGCTTCTCAAAATTTCCAAACGCTATTTCAAATCCTTTAGCGAACGCTCTTTCAGTTTTGTCGCACCAACCTTATGAAACTCACTGCTTGTGAATCTGAGAAATGCCGCCACTCTGTCTGTTTTGAAGAGAATCTTAATCCGTTCGTATTTCGCAAAGCCTTCCAGTAATTCCCTGTGTAAGTTGTCACTTTCACCAGTGTACGTCTGTCTGTCTTTGTAAATTGTGCGTGAGTGTCGGTGGGTGATTGGCGCATTGAGTTTGTTCCACATGAACGTGCCCTACAAATACCAGGGCAGTAGTAGTAGTGGTAGTAGTAGTAGAAGTAGTAGTAGTAGTAGTCGTCGTCGTCGTCGTCGTCGTCGTCGTAGTAGTAGTAGTAGTAGTAGTAGTAGCAGTCGTAGTAGTACTAGTTGTAGTCGTCGTCGTAGTAGTAGTCGTAGTAATAGAAGTCGTAGTCGTGGTCGTCGTAGTGGTAGTCGTAGTCGTCGTAGTCGTAGTAGTCGTAGAAGTTGTAGTAGTAGTAGTAGTAGTAGAAGTAGTAGTAGTAGTAGAAGTAGTAGTCGTCGTAGTAGTAGTAGTCGAAGTCGTAGTAGTAGTCGTCGTCGTAGTAGTAGTAGTCGTCGTAGTAGTCGTAGTCGTAGTCTTAGTGGTAGTAGAAGTTGTAGTAGTAGAAGTGGTAGTCGTAGTAGTAGTAGTAGTCGTCGTCGTAGTAGTAGTAGAAGTTGTAGTAGTAGTCATACAAATAGTAGTAGTAGTAGTAGAAGTAGTAGTAGTAGTAGAAGTAGAAGTAGTAGTGGTCGTAGCAGTAGTCGTTGTCGTCGTCGTCGTAGTAGTTGTAGTTGTCGTAGTTGTTGTCGTAGTAGTAGTGTATCAAGCACGAATAACGTCACACACATTCCTAAACCACCAAAAAGACGGACGAAAAAAAATTTGTCTCCTAAAGACAGAAGGGTCAAGACCCTTACCCCTCCTTGGCGGTTAAGCTGAAAAACAAGCTGTTTTCTCCCGATCATCATCGATCATCCTGCGCTCTCCATCTTACAAGAACTCTATTCTGGACGTTCCCAAGGGTTTCTTTGCCAGTGCACTCTACGTCTTCGGGATATTTTTCGCTTTATCGGATTGGTCGGCTTTGCTAGTGTTTGATCTTACGGATAATTGTTCTGTGGTGTGCCGGGAGGTGATCAGAAGCGGCGTACTGGTGTAAAAATGTTTGATCTGACTCTCAGAAGAAAGGTGAGAGTCGATGTCTCAGCTGGCGTGTTCATTATGATAGTTCCGTTTACAATGGATTCTCTTCTAAAGTGAGTTTATAGCGACAGCAAAAGCAAAACTAGAGGTAATACAAAAAGTGCGCCTCTTACAAATGACGATCGATTCGTTTTATTTTTGTCTTTTTTATATTTAACGCGTTACACCTCCCTTTTCTCGGGGAGCCGGGGCAGAGCGTTGGACTTCTAATGCTCGGGTCATGAGTTCGTATCCCGGCTGGGGCCAAATATTTGTGCTGGCTTTTTCATCGTTGCCCCGTCTTTGATATCACCCGTATGTGGTGGAAAAGGACGATAAACCCTCAAAGACCCACCCACCCACCCTTTCCTCCTTTGTTTGTGAGGCGCCTAGAGCTTCCCAAAGGATAGGCATAATAAAAATCGACTTTATTATTAATTCTTCTTCTTCGTCTTATTCCCCAAGGTCTATGTTTCTTCTATGTGCGTTATGCCCTAACTAACTAACTAACTAACTAACTAACTAACTAACTAACTAACTAACTAACTAACTCCTTCTGTGTATCACTACATGCTTACGGTTAGGGTTAGGGTTAGTGTTGCTGTAGACATAATTATAGACCTTGGGGAACGTAGACATGAACTCACCCAAACAAATCTATTCGACCTCTATCTGTAATAAAGGACACTGCCTTAAAAAATATGCATCCAGCAATCCCAAGCACCCAGCGCCATTGGGTCATCCTGATCATGGTAATGTTGTCACTCTGAATGCAAAAACCACAATCTACACTTATCAGCACGCAGACAATAAAACAGGGTCCGCCACTCTGGTGGCGTTCTGGTGCTGATAGGTCAGTTCTCTACCCTGATCACGCAGTATTTCGTGTCCACGCATCGATTATTTTGGTCTAATCAGTGGTAAGGTCACACGAGGTCGTGTTGTATATCTGTTTGATGTGTTACTGTTGTAGTTGTTTTTCGCCGAGTGTCAGTAGGTTTGTACATCTCACACACACACACACACACACACACACACACACACACACACACACACACACACACACACACGCACGCACGCACGCACGCACGCACGCACGCACTTTATGACGGTGACAAAGGGGGGGGGGGGGCAGTACAGTGGACAACAGTAACATCAGTTTAAAACAGGCACACATACATACAAAGAAATACAAACCAACAGAGAGAGAGAGGGGGGTGGGGGGTGGGGTGGGTGTTTGAGGGTTTAACGTCCTTTTCCACCACAAACGGGATATATCAAAGACGGGGCAACGATGAAAAAGCCAGCACAAATATTTGGAAGTCCAACGCTCTACCATTCGGCCACCCCGGCTCCCCGAGACAGACAGACAGACAGACAGACAGACAGAACCAACGAAGTTTAATTTCCGACATATAGTTATGGATATTCAAATCAGCCGTTGCTAAAATGAGAGAGAGAGAGAGAGAGAGAGCGGCAAGCGGGTTGCAGCAGCGACTGCCATAACTAAACAGTGACACGTCATTCGACTCCAGACACAGACGCACAATCTGTCGTCTCGTGACCTCGCCATCCAGCGGTCATCAGATCCCAAACAAGGCCAGACAACCAGCAGACCGGAAGTCTCTCTCCACACCCTGTTTCCTCGCCCAGCTAGCAACCGGCAATGACCTCATAGTGGCTCTCTGGCCGTCTGCCCCTGCCAAAGATGGCGTCTCGGCTATCATGGTCCCACGTAGGGGGTCCAGCCGCGCCAATTTCGCTAAACGTCATTGTTTTACGTGAGGTAATTCATCTCATCGAAACTTTTTGGGGTGGGGGTGGGTGGGGTGTTTGCCACGCTCAAAATACAAACACGACATATAATTATTCCCGATTTTCCCCCCACAATGGCCTTCTTCAGGGTACAAGAAAACACAAACACTGACATAAAATCAACAAGGGTGGGTGGGTGTTTGGAAGTTCAACGTCCTTTTCCACCACGTATGGGTGATATCAAAGACGGAGCAACGAGAAAAAGACCATCACAAATATTTGGCTCCAGCCGGGATTCGAACTCACGACCCGAGCATTAAGTCCAACGCTCCACCATTCGGCTATACCGGCTCCCCTCCTTGGTGAGGTAATTCATGTCATTGAAACTTCATAATTACCTGTCTGATCGTAGTGTTGATATCTTGGGTGTTTTGTGAAGGTGTACTGTATTGTTTGTATTTATGTGATATGCTTTGTTCGTATGTGACTGTATTGTCTTAAATAGCTGAGCTGACCCTTCGCACCACGTGATTGTGATGTGTTTATGTCCAGTGTGTGAGAGAATGCGTGTGATTCACGTGAGCGTGCGTGTTGGGTTCAGTTCGCGGCCCTTTGAGCCGATTCATGAAATTGGGTAAAGCGCCTATACAATACTCATTATTATTATTATTATTATTATTGTCCCGATGTTTTTCTTTTCCTTGTGAAGCGATGTGAGCACTCTGCGAGAAAGAGCGCTATAAAAGTATCAGTTATTATGATATGCATGATGTCTCCCCTACATGTCGTAGTAAATAGACACACACACACAACCCACTTTGACTGTGACTGGTCTCAACCACAGTTCGGAAAACAACAACAACAAAAAAGAGTCATTTATCTCCCTTTGGTCTTTTCAATGCACGTGGCAGAAGGTGGACCTTCAATTACCTTCTTCAACACTTGCGCCATCTGTCCCAGCATCATTCCCGTGTCTCTGCTGGGTGAGTGAGAAAGTCTGCTTTTAAACCAGACCTGCACGTCACAAATTTACTTACCCTTGGATAAGACTATCTATGACAAGCGAACGTGTTTCCGATCGGTCCTGTCAGCCATCTACGCGCAGACAGACAAACTCAGTCACCACAGTCATCTACCAATGATTGTCTCAAGTGAAGAGCATGGGATATGTACATAGCTGACTTTTTAACAACTACTTCGTTTTGAGTGTGTAAAAAAGTCTAGACTAGCTTGTCCTTCAAAACACCAGCAAGGGGAGCCGGGTGGTCGAAACACCAGCAAGGGGAGCCGGGGTGGTCAAAACACCAGAAAGGGGAGCCGGGGTGGTCAAAACACCAGCAAGGGGAGCCGGGGTGGTCAAAACACCAGCAAGGGGAGCGAGGGTGGTCAAAACACCAGCAAGGGGAGCCGGGGTGGTCGAATGGTACAGCGTTGGACTTCTAATGCTCGGGTCGTGAGTTCGATCCCGGCTGGGGCCATATATTTGTGCTGGCTTTTTCATCGTTGCCCCGTCTTTGATATCACCCCATGTGGTGGAAAAGGACGTTAAAACCCCAAACACCCACCCCCACCCACCCCAGAACACCAGCAAGATATCTTTTTTCTAAGGCTAGACAGAGTAAGTAGGACCTGCATAATTATAAAATATGCAGCTCACTTGCTTCTATGCTTATATGGACAACAAGTTGAAGTCACTTCTCCAAACCATCCGTTAAGCCTGCTCTTAACTGGGCACAGCGCGCGAAACACACATGTGTACATCACAGTCGTTGCGCTCGGTGTGTCTACTAACTACAAAGCTGAACACAGCTGTGCTCGGTGACAAACCGATTGAAGATGCACTGTCCGCCATGCCGTTTGCGCGCCGAGTGACGTAGTACAGCCAGTCAGAATCTGTTGTGGAAACCACAGTCACAATTGTGGCTATTTGAAATCCAGTTTGCTGTGATGACGCCACAGCGGCGGAAGCCCCCAAAATCACAACTGTGTCACAACTGTGGACAGCACTGTGGCGCTCTGCAGTGCCCAATATTAAGGGCCGGCTTTACACTTCAGTAGACTGGGTCCCATGCGGAACCTTATCAAAGTGTCTCTATACATACGCAAATTGATTGGGGAGCCGAGGTGGCCGAATGGTAGAGCGTTGGACTTCTAATCCTCGGATCGTGAGTTCGTATCCCGGCTGGGGCCAAATATTTGTGCTGGCTTTTTCATCGTTGCCCCGTCTTTGATATCACCCGTATGTGTTGGAAAAGAACGTTAAACACCCAAACACCCACCCACCCACCCTACGCAAACTGATTAACAGCAATTTTAATACGCTGACCATTGACAGTTTCCATGATTCCCGTCAACCACACATGCGGGTCCTTACCGCCCGAAAACACACACGACACCTGCGGTCGTTTACCGGCCCATCACGAACCCTAATCCATAATCTGCGGTCTACTTACAGGAGAACCAGCGCCTGCCCTGCTGCCAGAGCGCCGTGGGGTAATATCGGGCAATATCACCCTGCAGCGGGTCCAATCATGACGCAGAAATCAGACAGGCGTGAAATCAACTGCAGGCAATCTCTCATGCGAGAACAAAGTAGTCGGCGAGTTCTCATGCACTGTTCGTGTCCTGTGTGTGGATGAGCGGGTACGAAGTTAAAGAAGCGTGTATGTGACCTATGAGCGTGGAAGGGTATAAAATTAAAATGGTATGGTACACGCTTCTCCTCGAAACGCTCGGGTTAAAATCATTTCGTCCGGCGCCGCAGGGCTGCAGGTCGCCTTGAGCAGTGAAAACTGCTTTGCTCTGCTTTCTGTTGAAATCTCCATCCTGCTGTTTACATACGTGTTTAGTGTTAATAGCCTTGCACAACCTGATTTCTTCATTTGAGGCAACAAAGCCAATAACAGCAACAACAACAAGTATTAAAATGCCACGCCGAGACGGTGGCAGGTCCTTGCCCAGACAATTCCCGTCTCCTCATGCCTTATGCTGAGCTTAGTTGCCTCCCCTGAGTTGCCTTAGCTAAGGCGGTATAGGTTGTCATTGCGTAGCATAGCAACAAAGCCATGTGACCTTGACCCCTTGTTCAAGGTTAACCAAATCATATAGGTTTCTTTGGAGTCCGATAATGAACACACACACACACACACACACACACACACACACACATCAAAAATGGTGCTGATTTGGTTCACTCGTTCCTGGGATATTTTGCAGGAATACTGACATGACCCGTTCAGTAAGAGGCCGGGAAGGAAGGACAGCCCAGCTGATAAAGCGTTGGACTTTAAACTCATGGGATCATGAGTTCGATTTACGGCTGGGATCAGCTTGCATAGAATTATTTTTATACTGAAAATAACTGAAATTGAGAGTAAAACAACACCAGCAGCAGTTGCAACAACAACAACAACAACAAACAAACAAAACAACAAAACAAATCAGTAATGCCGGTCAACCTAGACATAATTTTCAAAATCAATCTATCAATCAATCAATCAATTAATCATTGATCAAACCTTAATCAAACCTTATTAATCCCTTCCGGGAAATTAAATGTCTGCCGGAAAATGAGAAATTGGCAATTAACAGACACCTTTCCCTCTTACGTTGTTTTACCCCCTCCACCTCCCTTCCGCTGTTCCACTCCCCCACCTTATGTTAGATCCTGCAAATGATTCATTCTTCGTAAACAGAGAAATCGGAGCAGTAGGACAGCAGACAGTCAAGGGATTTCAGGCTTTGCACTGACCGCCATTTTGCAATTCGAGGAACTCGCAATATTTACACTGTGCTACCCGGACAGTTAACATGGTCATCAGAGCAAGAATATTCCCCCCCCCCCCCCCCCCCGTTTGTTTGTTTCGTGCATCGAACACTGGCGGTCACAAGAGTGAAAACAAACATCATCACCATCAACCCCGCAGTGACTGAGCAAACTCGAAATCTGTAACCGCCTCTCCATTTGTACGGCGAGCAAGCAATAAACGTTTTGTCGAGATAGTGTGAATGCAGAAGAATAGTAAACGGGATTGGAAATGGAACGCTAAGCGAGAAGCAGTGTTGGTTGCATAGACGTTATCGCCAATCTGAAACCAATACAGCAAACAATACATAGTGCTGATGATGGCGGTCAGCTCTCAGAAAATACAGAGCGAGCAATACACGTTTTGTCGTAATATTTATCGTGGATGCAGAAGAATAGCGCTTTTGGGGGAGGGGCAGGGGGGGGGGGGGGGCTGAAAGTGGAGCGTTATGTGAGAAACTACTATGTTAGTGTAGAGATGTTATCGTAGTCTAAAACCAACACAGCAAACAATACAGCTAATGAAAGTTCACTCCATCTCAACCTGCACTGCGTGGGGTCAAGTTTGGTGTTTCAATCAATCAATCAATCAATCAATCAATCAATCAATCAATCAATCAATCAATCAATCAATCAATCAATCAATACTTTATTAATCCCTTCCGGGAAATTAAATGTCTGCCGGTAACATACAAACAGGACATAAAAGAGTTCTTAAAAGCGACATAAAACATAAAAAAAAAACAAATTATCACCATAACACACATCACATTAATTATCACGTATATCACAGACTATATATATTATACACCCCCCCCCCCTCAACACACACAGACACACACACACACACACACACACACACACACACACACACACACACACACACACACACACACACACACCGCAGTCACAGACTATCTGCATGATGTCCGACTCTTGCTGTTGATCGAGCGAACGGCCGAGGGTATAAAAGAGTGTTTGTTTGAAGGTTCCCTGTTTTGCGGGTGAGCTATCTTGTTGTCACGAAAAAGAAAAAAAAAAACACGTGATTTTTTTGTATTTGGTAGGGCAAGGTGAATGCCAGGGTGCAGCAAGAAGAGGCAAGCTGCTAGTGACGCTGGGACCTTTTGCGCACAAGAGAGGCAAAGGTGTCGTGAGTGGATTTCGGTGAAGTGGCTTAATGGCTTAAACAGAAAGTAGACTAGCATTACTCCAGGGAGGCCTGAGCAGAAAGGAGGCATTAATTTTTGTTTTATGCGAGATGTAGTTTTAGTGTTATGGCACAAGTCTGAAGCCAACTCAACGAACAAGTCGTCTTGCAAACAAAGGTGAACTGTATCAAATAGACCACTCCACTCTCCAAGCCCCGAGATCAAAGCCCCGCCCCTTTACTCTGCCGTGTAGAGTTTTGTCAAGCAAGACAGTGTGAGTGCTGACTGAGAAATAGCGGGTTTTCTGGGGACTGAGACAACCAAAACGAGGGCGCGCTTTTGGAAAAAGAGAAAATAACAAAAAAGATGGAAAATGATGAAAGCAGTGGAACTTTGCTTGGACTTTGAGAACATTTATAATAAGCAAGCTTAAGCCCCCGCCCCCCCCCCCCAACTCCCCTCCCCCCATGCAGCCTCGTTTTGGATGTCTGCGCATGCCATTTGCGCCGCGCTCCTTCTACCTTTTCAGTCAATCTCGGCACAATATGGAAATTGTCCAAAGCCACGGCGCTACGGCAATGGTTTGCATGGGCTCAAGTAACGGCGGCTCGTGTTGGGTAATAATGTGTGGAAATAGTATGCACGTCAGTTATCAGCATGCAGGATCTGGTTCTGTTTACGTTCCTGCTTCTGAATTTGTCAGGACAGAACTGCTGTGATTATGTTTGAGAGAGAGAGAGAGAGAGAGAGAGAGAGAGAGAGAGAGAGAGAGAGAATGACAATGACAATTTCTTTTCCAAGGATAGAAGATGGTGCGCAGACCTGTCTTACATCTTGCCCTTGCTTCTCTACACACACACACACACACACACACACACACACACACACACACACACACACACACACACACACACGGTTGCTAAACTACTATCAGAGAGACAGATCGAGAGACAGACAGACAGATCGAGAGAGAGAGAGAGAGAGAGAGAGAGAGTACAAAAGCACTGGCACGATAATATTCATGTGACATTTGAGATGTCTAGCATCCGTCAAGATAGTGTGATATATTCATAACTTCACGGATGAAACTCCACTTTTTTAAAAATAACGCACGGAGGACGACAGTTACAAACAAACACTCGTAAAACTGGAAAAAAAAAAATGCAGAAACATTTTAACGAAACACGCCAAAAACCAATACTTACCCCTCCACAGAAACGCACAGTCCCTCAGTGTGTTGGAAGACTTGGCGAATCACATCATAACTGCCTGTCTCTTATGTTGACTGACAATGTACTGATAAACAACGGACACAAAACAATTTGTGGAGTACATGTACCCGCACTTCGAGGTTTGGTAGTACCTGCACAAACGTCTGTTCTGAAATTTGCGCTGTTTCTACTCTAAAGACTCAAAGACTCTAAATCAGCAAATAATCTTATTCAGTTTGGTTAAGTATAGTACTATTTGAAGTAATTTTGTATATGTAAGTCACAGCTTGAACCCGTGCCGACCCACTTCACAACTCGGACGTCACAGACTTATATCACTAATCTGCATCTGTAGATGTGACTCACAATCCTCTTCGTTTTATGGCTGATTTGAATATGTTCCCTTCTTTCCTTCTTCTTTTTTTCTTCTTCTTCTTCTCCTTCTAAACTGAGCACAAAACACACACACACGACGTGTAGAATTAACAGGTTTTAATCGCAGGAAAAGAGCACCACACTAACGCACGTAAGTCACACAATGTCGTCTATCTCTTATTCCTCATATAATCGGATTTAATTCTAGCACATTTTTCTGCTCGTCCTATTAGCCATCAGATCAAGCTGTTAGCCGTCCCAGCTCGGCCCATTTTTGCGATCAAAGATCGGAGGATCACTCACAAATTTCTCCTACCCCGGTATTTGTTAACAGAGCAGTCATTGGGAGGCACTCCTAGAATCGTCCACCGGTCCCCGGAGGCGCACACACAGTGGTTCTGGCACGTGCAAACGGGACTGGCGGAGTGGGTTGAATCGGATGGTAGTCTCGATGGCCCAGTGGGTTTGTTCCTTCACCTGAGCAGAGACGCCTTGCTGCTATATTGAGGGTGCCGGCAACTGCGAATGAGTGCCAGTCTAACCAACAGGGCCACTGGATCTCAGACTAGTTATTTAGAATAGTGACGTTTTGGTCAAATCGAGAGGGTCACGTTATCGCACTACATTTTATGCTTCAGTCCGAAAAATGTACCTTAGTCCTGAGATACCCGTCGTACTCTGCCTAAACTGCGCACGATGTGCACCAGACAGCACTTGACTTGTCGGGCTGAGCTGTAGACTGTTAAGAGGCGTAGCATCGACGTTATGATCAGCCCCGCCTCCCCCTTCTCCCCCCCCCCCGGCTTTTCGATTTCATACACACACACACACACACACACACACACACACACACACACACACACACACACCAGAGAGAGAGACAGAGAGAGCCACACACACACACACACACACACACACACACACACACACACACGCGCGCGCGCGCGAGTGAAAGTAGCTGTTCCTTCTACCCCCATAATCTACCCATTATAAGGGCCGTCTTCAATCACTCGTTTAGTCGGTACGTTAACTTATACCCCAGCTAACCAACCAGAACTTTCTTCCCTGCATAGACGGCTCCACGAGGCCAAAGCTCCGCCCCTTTACTCTGACGTGTACTGGTAAAACACAGTATGTCTATGGCGTCATTTTGTGGGAAAAAGGGGGTGATTTTCAAAATGAAAGAGACTGACGTCATGGTCTTTTTCCTCAAATGACGTCAATGCTTTCTTTCCACGTTTCATTCATATCGAACTACACGTGCTTCCCTCTTTGCAGTACCTGGCGGCAAGAAAGTTTGCTAGACCATGTGATGAGTAGTGCTGATTATGCCGCTGCACGCGATTGGCTGAATTCTGGGGGGCTCGCCCGTTTTGATTGATAGGAGTGGAGTCGTCTGTTGCACTAACAGACCCTGATAAACGACCGGATTTTCCTCACATTTTTGCTGAAATGTTCCCAGGGCGAGTTGTCAACGTGTAAGTAATATGTCGGTGTTCCGTTTGGCCTGGTTTGAGTTCAATTCGATTGATCGGCAAAGTGACAAAGCGACACAACATCCGTTTGGAAGTCCTGTTCAGTGCTGCGCAAATTGATCACGTGTCTGTACACGCCTGAAAGCGGTCACACAGTAAATCTTTCAGACAGCGTGAGTTAAAACTCTCCCCCCCCCCCCCGAACTCTTTGCCAGCTCCAATGGATGGAATCCACGGAAGGCTCGAAAGGTGGGGCAATTTTTTTTTAATATTATTATTATGCATGATGGTGGAGATGAGGATGGTGGTAAGACGATGCTATGGAAACCCGTGTGGTTTGGGACTGCGGGACAGGGCCGCATTCCACGCTTCCTGTCATATCCCGGCATTAACCAGGCCCGGGGACTACGATGCCTGCGGTGCCGGCCGTGTAATCATCCACATCATAAGACGTGTCATACCAAGGGAAGCATCCCCAGAGTCGCACCCGTGAAGTGGGTGAATCTCGGCTGTGTGGCAACGGCCTCCCCACTGGGCTCATAGCACACCCGCTCTGGATAGGAGCTGACCTAGGTCGGAAAAATCCCGCTTGTCTCGGCTGGGACTCGAACCCGGGTCTCCCGGTCCATGGCGTGAGTTGAAACTCACGGCGCTCTGGTTTATAAAGGGAGACTACTGTTTTCGAACAGTTGCGCTTGTGGCTGCCCCTTTGTGCTCTAAATAATTTATCTTAGAGACTAGTATAGTTCCGAATGCAACACATTGACGAGTTGATGTATCCTTGACTGTGATGGACTTGTGATATTAACTTTTTTTTTTCCTTTTTATTTCGCTCGTCTTTTTCACACCTCCTTCCCTACTTTCCACTTCACTCTGTTATATCTCTGCAATTGCTAGAGGTTTTTTTTTAGTGGAGCTGTAAGAGAGGCTTAGGTTAGTATGTGTACGGTAGACATTTATAGAAGAAAAAGCTAAATTTCTATGCAAAGGTGGCCAGAACGGTAAACCATACGTCCATCTGTCCTCAGTTTGTTCTCACATTTATAAGTGTTTTTAGCACAAGGTATTTTCACACATGGGCGGACGCGAACAGAACAGGTGTCTTGCGTGTACAGTGTTTAACTTAATCTTGGTTAGCGGATGTCCTCCAGGTTCTTGTGCTCCTTATGTTTCCTTTTTCCTTGTCTTGTTCAGTTTCCTCTCTCTCTCTCCCTCTCTGTCTCCCTCTCTGTCTCCCTCTCTCTCTCCCTCTCTGTCTCCCTCTCTCTCTCCCTCTCTCTCTCCCTCTCTGTCTCCCTCTCTCTCTCCCTCTCTGTCTCCCTCTCTGTCTCCCTCTCTCTCTCCCTCTATCTCTCCCTCTCTGTCTCCCTCTCTCTCTCCCCCTCTGTCTCCAGCTTTCTTCCTCTCCCTTTCCTTTCACTCTCCCTTTCATTCCCACACGAACATACTCCTGTTTTTTGTTTTCTTTTGATTATTTTGTTTTATTACATTTTGTCTTGGTGCTTTTTTATGCGCATGACAAGAAAAACCTTGAATTGAACTGAACTGAACTGAATTGACATTAACAGATCCAGTCATACAATCGAAGGAAAATAGTTCCTTGGTGCAAATGGAACTGCTCGAAACAGTTTTGTTGTGCAGTGGAACTGTCTGAATGTCTGCCTTAATGTTTGTACAACTGTTTTTAAATACGCGTCCCGTATCCTCCCCCCCCCCCCCCCACCACCCCCTTCACCCCCCCCCCCCAAAAAAAAACAAACAAACACACAAACAAACAAATAAATAAATAAATAAAAGAAAGAAAGAAAGAAAAAAGCAGGGTGCGGGTGCATGGACAGATACTTATACGTAGGTCCGGAACTAGCTTGACTAAGCCGAGAATAAAGACTAGTACGAGATGCGTAAGCGAAGACTTGGGCAAGTCTCCCTGCAAACATCGCAAATTCACGCTGCAGATAGCCCAGACGTAAAAAGTTTGAAACTGGAGGTACGTCTCAGACGAATAATCTAGTCTCGATCTGTTATATCTGAGATCTGAAATCCTAGGGGTCCGATGCATGGAGAGACTAGGATAAGACGTAAGCCCGAGACTGGGCAGTATTCGTGTATTACGATAGTCAGTTTCGGATTCGGATCCTAGTCTGTTCTACACTGCTCCGGTTGCCAGGAAACGCTGTCGTGGCCTAATTATGACTGACTTGGGCACAACCAGCCCCCAAGCATCTTCATGGACCGCCACGCTATCGTGACACCACACAAACGCTGACCCTTTATCTGCACGATTCGCCACTCAGCTGACAGGCAGCATGTTGCCATGCCATATTAGGGAACCATGCCAGCTTGCAAAGGGAAACAAATGAGCTGAAATCAAAGCCAGACATTCATTCTTCCACATCCATATCATCATTATGTTAAAAACATGCTTTTGCGCGTTTGCGGATGAGTTAATTTTGATTGAATTTTTGGCATTTTGCTGAATAATCAAGCATCCGGCCCGATGTACCGGAAGTGGATGTGCAAGATTGTTTGCTTTCACAGCATTATCTGACTTCTTCTTAACACAGCTGCGGGAGTTTCCTTCATCTGTATTAACTTTTTTTTTTTTTTTTTTTTTGAATACCACCATTTGAAAACAACATGTAGAATAGAAGGTGGTCCTTGACTTTTTTGAGCAGTGTATCTCTCTCTATGCATCAGGTCCCAGCAGACTAAACATGATGACGTCACTTTTTTGAAAAGTACCGTAACAATACCCCAATTATCCTCGCCCGAAGGTCGCGACAAACGTCACACGAAAACTCCATTAAAGCCAGCCAGACGGATTAGCGTGCAAAATAATGTGTCTATACAGACGGACCGTGTAGCTGTTAGGTGGAAATCAAGGGGTGCTGTTTCTATCGTTACCGTGTGGGCAGTCGCTCGTTACAAATACATCTAACAGACGATAACATTTGAACTTGTTGATCCTGTCCTTGTTTGTTGTTGTGGTTGGTTGTGGTGGTGGTGTTGGAGGTGGTGGTGGTGGTTGTTGTGGTAGTGTCGTTTGTTTGTTTGTTTGTTTGTGGGGTTAAATTTGTTTTGCAAAGGGCCATCAACAACATGTAGAATTACAATATTACACCAGATTCCTATTTTGTCCAATCAACCCCCATCCCCCCACCACACCCCCATTGCCTATCTCACACACACACACACACACACACACAGAGAGGGAGAGGAGAGAGAGAGAGACAATGACAATGATTCTTTAACGGTTAAAGCTTTAACACAAAGGTCAATTTTCGAACTTGCCGT
Organism: Batillaria attramentaria; assembly: GCA_018292915.2. Taxonomy (NCBI): domain Eukaryota; kingdom Metazoa; phylum Mollusca; class Gastropoda; family Batillariidae; genus Batillaria; species Batillaria attramentaria. Next base: position 755,374 of record JACVVK020000090.1, read on the forward strand.
TGCTACAGCTACTACATAACTATAAAGAACAGCTACACTAGACTAAAAGAAGGCTCAATCCAACACACACACACACACACACACACACACAGAGGCAACGTCAAAGATCATAATTGTACACTGACGTCGATAAGGTACAGTGTGACAGAGCAAAAAAACAACAAACAAACAAAAACAAAACAACCAACCAAATAAACAAAACCAAGAAAACACACACACACACACACACACACACACACACACACACACACACATTTTGTAGTAAAATGGCAGCACCACTGATAAGTATATATGACATTTATAGTAAAGCATGCCTTCGAAATCTTACGTTGATTTCAGGAACGCTAGAGTGTTGCTCTTAAAGAGAGAGAGGGTTGGTGCACTTTTTATGTGCTGCGGAAGTGAATTCCAGAGCGAACTACCAGAAAAACAGAGACTTGTCTTAAAAACATCGATGCGTGGTCTGGGAACAACGAAGGACATTCTTGTAGTGGCATAATGAGGTGTTGACTTGGAGAGAAGTGCACATGTTTCTTGGGGAAATAGATTGTTCCAAATTTTATACAGAAACACGCATTTGCTGAATTGGAGGTGTTTGTCGAGGGAAGCATGTCCAATTTCTCAAGCTTTTGGTCGGTTGTCATCTGAGAGTCTGGAAGTAAGAGTTTGGCCACTCGTCTGTGGAGAGAGTTCAGCCTTTTTAAGTAGACGTTCGCTAGCACAATCCAATAGAGTCGATGCGTAGTCAATATGTGATTTTATGTGTGCGGAATAGAAAAGCTTCCGAGCATCTTCATCTATGAAATGTTTGAGTTTTGAGAGAAGGAAAATGTTGCGTGAAACTGTTTTACAGAGCGTATTGATGTGCGTTTGCCAGGTGAGTTTGTTATCGATTGTTACGCCGAGTAATCGATGCTCGGACACTTGTTTGACTGTAGTATTTTTCGACTGTCAGGTTAAGTGCTAATGGATGAAGCTGATGTTTCTGGCGGGTGGTAATCACCATTGATTCTGTCTTAGATGGATTTAAAACCATTGAATTTGACTGACACCAGTCGACTACCTCACTGACGCCCTCTTGGAGACATGAACCGACAGTGTTGGTGTTTTTGTCTGCAGTATGCAGCGTCGCGTCGTCAGCAAATAATTCACAATTGACCTTTGAAAGGTGCAAGGGGAGATCATTTATAAAGACACAAAAGAGAAGCGGGCCTAGCACTGATCCCTGAGGGACGCCATATTTAACGACTCCAGGAGATGAGTACTGCCCATTGAAAAGAACTTTTTGACTCCTTGCCTTGATATAAGACTCAAAAAATGGAGTTTTATCATGGCCACCAAGATACATGCTAAGCTTAGATATCAAGATATTGTGGTTGACGAGGTCAAAGGCCTTTCGGAAATCCAAAAACACAACACCATTTATTTGAGAATTGTTGATTTGCGTCAGCCAGGCGTCTGTTAATCGGACTAAAACAGTATGACAGGAGTGACCTGGCCGAAAACCTGACTGACATGGGTTGATGAGTTTACGTGATTCTAGGTATGTAAGTAGGTGCTTGTGAATGTGTCTCTCTAGTGGTTTTGATAGGACAGAGAGAAGGGATATGGGCCGAAAGTTGTTAACGTCAGATTTATCCTTTGTCTTCGGGAGCGGCACTACTTTTGCAATCTTCCAGTCAGATGGAAACGTGTTTTGGTCGATGCATAAGTTGTATATATATGTTAAGGATTCTACAATAAATTGAAGTGACATCTTTAAAATCCTTGGGCTAATTTCGTCGGGTCCCGACGACTTTTTGTTCTCCATTTTGTTGATAAGTTTGCCAACTTCATGTATAGCTAAAGGAGGCAGAGAGAACGGTTTGGTGCCAGCAGTTCTTTCACGACAAAAATCAACTAATTTGTCAGGACAGGCGTATTGTGTGTTCTTGTGTTGTTGTGGGACTAGTGAGTCGGCAATGGAGAGGAAGTGATCATTAAAATGGCCGGCATTTAGATCAGAGTTAGGGGCTGGTGACTTACTCCCACTCCCACTGGGGGAGCCGGGGTGGCCGAATGGTAGAGCGTTGGACTTCTAATGCTCGGGTCGTGAGTTCGATCCCGGCTGGGGCCAAATATTTGTGCTGGCTTTTTCATATCGTTGCCCCGTCTTTGATATCACCCTATGTGGTGGAAAAGGACGTTAAACCCCAAACACCCACCCACCCCACCCCACTCCCACTGCCTTTAGTCAGAAAGTTTATTACTCGCCATATTGAGGACACATCATTACTCTGTTCTACTAATTTGTCACAAAACGACTTCATCGCTTGTCTAACCATATACTTTACCCGAGAGAGAGAGAGAGAGAGAGAGAGAGAGAGAGAGAAACACACACACACACACACACACACACACACACACACACACACACACAACTACTTTTTGTAGTGCAAGCCATACCTATGAATGATCGGACACAGTCATGAACTTTACTTGAACCCTTCCGTCTGTCGTGTGTGAGCACGCGCTAGCCTTAAGTTTGTGTGACCCTTCCTAAAACTTCTAACAAAACTTCATAGGCATTTATTTTTGGCGGACACAAAAAAGGTAAACGAACTGAGCAGACGACTTTCTCACCTGACAGGTCCGTAACGGTCACATTCTCCTGCTAAAGCCCATATGCTGAGCTGCACGAGGGGGAAAAAGAAAAGAAAAAGAAAAACAGTTTCAGAGCCAAATGCATTTCAGATCACGCGAATACAATCGATACTCCGAGACGCTTTTAATGTGGAAATCCAAGTCCTCCAAGCGTTTTTACAAGACGGAGTGGAATTAAATGGACAAGCAAGGACGGCTTCTGACCGACAGACAAGTCAATGAATAAATCTAGCAGCCTGAAATCCTGGAGGATTTTACCCCTGAGAGGTTTGGCTGCATGCAGCTTGTATGTCGCGGAGAACACAAACATCTGTATAATGCCATCACAAACAACCCATTTTATGTCAACAACGCCAAAGAATCAAGCTGAAAATCCTGACAGGAAGGGGAGTTACTGCTGACGAATGTGTCACGTGGTCAGCCCTCATCCCTAGCGGAAGCGACGTGAAATGCTGCATTCTGGGACATTCTGGAGGGGATTCCTTTTTCTGTGCTGTCTCACAAAGAGTTTGTTTCCTCGTCAAAGTCGGTTAACTCGTTAAAAGCGAGGCATTTCAATATAGCTACATGTCTATCACATTTCGGAACTTAATCTTGCTTGTCTGTCCTGATTTTTTCCCCCCTTGGCAAACAGAGGCGCCCTCTGCTTTGCCATTTCCAGCAGACTGGTGAAAAAAAGTCGGTATTCACCCGCAACTTGGAGAAATTTGTACGAAATCTAAGCTAGGAACGGCTTAGAATGTTTAGCCTGGATCAGCATGTCTCTTGGGAAGAATACAGCGGTTACAATCAGGACTTGGCCGCTGCGCTATTAAAAGGCCGTCACCAATGTCACAGCGACGAACCGTGGGTTTCGAGCTCAGGTCGAGCTTGTGATATGCGATACAGGTTTTTCCTGGCTACCGAGATGCTCATCGGGGGAGGGAGGGGGTGGTGGTGTTGGGGATTTAACGTCCTTTTCCACCACACACGGGTGATATCCAAGACGGGACAATGATGAAAAAGCCAGCACAAATAACCCTAGAGCTAGTTTAGTTCGAGGCTAGACTCTAACCCATAACCTCGACTTCTACATGCGGAGCCAGGTGTCTAAAATTTGATTATAGATATCAAAACGCTCCTTTGTTGATATATCAAAGTGCCAGTCTTGCTGGTAACATTCCTGCAGCCTACATTTAAATACTGAAAGAAAATGTTTTGGATCGCCAACACCCTGACTTTGCCACACAAAACCAAAGCCATGACGATACAACAAAAAAAAGGTGAGTAAATTATGTCCACTGTATCAGATTGGTATTGAGGACAAGCTACATTTTCTTTTATACTGTCCCAGTCTTTCTGACATACGTACCCGGTTTATCCCTAGAAAAAATTGGAACCACCCAAGCAGCTTTCGACTCACTTTGCTAATGGCCTCAAGTAACTATTACACAGTTAAGAACCTGGCATTATATATTTTTCTAGCTTTAAGAAAAAGACAACAGTTGCTCAGCTGAGTTGATATACTTTATTTTGCACTTTGGTTATTTCATGTACAAGTATTGATGTGTATAAGAATGTCTGGGTGTCACTCTCAACTTTGAATGGGCCGAAGGCCTATCAATAAACAATTCTGATTCTGGTGATAGATATCACGACTACAGCTCAGAACGGTCTGTGAGCATGAAAACATTGGTAGCGCTGGCCCCCTGATCGACTAGGCCGAACCAAATTGTCCAGTGGGGTACCATTTCATGATGTCGTATACGTATGCAAATCAAGGATGGCAGCTATATGGTATGGTAGACTTCTTCTCAGCGCAGATATCCATTTCTGCTGAAATGCTCACGGCGCCGCAGGGCTGGAGGACGAAGCAGTGAAAGCCTGCTGCCGTTAAGCGCTACTTTGTGTGCAAACCTCCACCCTGCTATTCACTCTGGTGCATGCGACAGTATTTCTGTTTACCACGCCACCGGCCACAGCCTACTCTTCTTCGAAAGATAAACGTGGGATTTTTAGCGTGCACACTTGATGTTTGTGCGTGCGTGTGTACACGAAGGCGAGACAGGCACCGCAAACGAGTCTGCACATGGATTTGACTCGATATATGGGAAGGAAAAATCCCACCATATTCCTGCCCACCGGGGACTCGAACCCGGCAGCTTAGGATCCGAATGCCTTAACCACTAGACCAAACCCCCTATACACTCCCAGTGAACGGCAACCACCTTTTCAAAACGTACGCCATGATCTGCAAATGCCAAACCAGTTTCTCGTGAGCCGATGTCCCTACAAACAGGAACTACATCATTATCTTTCGCTAATGCCCTTCAGAACTGAACGTCACAGGCACTGATCATCGCAGGAGACAACTGTGTGTTCCTTACAAACAGACATTAATCAATGCAAGATGTGTTCGGCTGATAAACCATGCGCTGTCAAACAGACCTGCACAAAAAATAAACATTGCATGTTGTTTGCTTTCGTGCAGTACGTCAATACATGGACGGAGCGGCGTCCCAATACTATGACGATTGCCAAAATGTGTGTTGTTGCATTTTTTCTCCTGCTATGTCGCTCTCTCGGTGCACTCGCAGAGAAGACACGGGATACAACAGGATATAACTCCAATACTTTATTAACAGAAGATGCGTGGAGAACAAACTCATGAAAGAAGAAAAAGAAGAACCCAGAACGCTGTGCAGGGCTGCTTATATACTAACGGTCAGATCTAGAACATTCCGCAACTTACTGGCAAGTACGGAATCTTTCCAATGTTACGTAATCTACTGACGTTACTGCACCAGCATGTTCTGAAATGGTCGTGAAATTTCCATCGAAATGCAGTGACTTTTCGCGATCTCTACAACACTTGTCTTATACCAACAAGACTTATTGCGAAACTATTTCGAATACGTGAATATTTTTGGTCTCAGTAAGTGGAAGATTTTATTCCAGAAAAAAAAACAACAACAACAACAGTATATTGGTAAAAACAAAGGCTATGCACACGTTGACAAAAGCCCCTGGACATAGAATTTCACCGTGCGTGCGTGCGTGCGTGCGTGCGTGCGTGCGTGCGTGCGCGCGTGTGTGTGTGTGTGTGTGTGTGTGTGTCCGGGGGGGGGGGGGGGGGGGGGGCTGTAAGATAAATATTGTATGTCGCTTACTTCGCTGAAAACGTCAATAAACGAACGAATTGGCTATTTTTAAGGGGGTGGGGAGAGGAGGGAATGGGGGTTGGGGGGGGGGTAAGGAGGGAGGGGGAGGGGGACGGATGAGGCGAAGTAATAGAGGATGATTGGACTCCGATTATGACTGCTGATCGATCAAACCTGTTCAGGCCATGAAGAGGCCTTACGATGAACGGGAAGTGTGAAATACTACGCACAGGCCGCCTAGTGATCATGTCCAGCTGCGTCCTCTGTCCACAGATTACGACCTTTTCACTTTCTCACCCCACCTTCTCAAACGAAAGATCAAACCCCTTCCGTCAACAGTAACGACTAGTTCCAGGGCAAAAGAGTGACTGGGATATTTACCCCTACCCACAAAAAAAACAGCTGCCGGACATGTGTAGAAAGTACGTGGTAATTTACAGAATGTGTTGTGTCTGGATTGGCGAAAGTGTTTTGTCAACATGCCACCTGCCTGCCCTGAACTACTTACTGTTCGACTGTACTCCTAGACAGGTGTTAGTGTCAATACGTGTACGCAAGCGGTTTGGTCTTTTTCGAAGTGGATGTGTGGGGGGTGGCGGGGGAAGTGTGTGTGGGGGGGGGGAGGAGGGGGGGGGGGGCTTGTTGCGACTGTTTTCTGGCTACTGGTGTTGTTGTTGTTGAGTTTGAAGATGAAGTTGTGGCTGTTGTTGTTTTGACTGCAGTGAAGGATGTTGTTTTTGTTGTTGTGACTGAAGATGAGGATTATGTGGATGTGGTGGTTGTTGTTGTTCTGACTTCAGTTGAGGATGTTGTTGTTGTTGTGACTAAAGATGAAGATTAGGAGGATGTGGTTGTTGCTGTTGTTGTTTTGACTGAAGTTGAGGATGTTGTTGTTGTTGTGACTGAAGTTGAGGATGTGGTTGTTGTTGTTGTTGTTCTTGTTGTTGTTTTGTTGCTGTTGTATTCTGGATTTGTTTTTGTTGTTGATGGTGCGGATATGGTTGTTGTTGCTGTTGTTTTTGTTTAGTTGTTTAGGTGTCGATTTAGCCTTTACGCATTGGGACGCGAACCGGCTCGCGTCACTCTCAACAGCCGTAGGCACCGAGCCGCGAACCGATTCGCGTCATCCTAAACGGCCAGCAGCTGCAGGCGCGTCAGCAGGGAAGTAGGTCACTGGCCAAGCTCGCGATGTCAAAGAGTTGTGAATGTTGTTGCTGCTGCTTATTGATTTGTTTTGTGCGTTGCAATCTCGTTTCAAAAACGACCGACTAATCCCTCTTCATCAAAATGTAAAACGAGAACGCCTTAAAACGAGAATACCTTAGAGTCGACAAATTAAACTTC
>JACVVK020000090.1:765000-770000 GCA_018292915.2 Batillaria attramentaria
CTAATGGCCTCATATTCAGTTTGACCAGTTAAAAAAACAAACAGAGAAAACAGGACAAGATAAATGAATCATACCACAAAAACACCACATGGCGTAAAAAAAAAATAATTTAAAAATGGTGTTCGCATGTATCATACAAAAACAGTGGCTAGACACGTACACATTTTGCACTTAATAACCACCACTCCATAGTTCAGTTCATCCGTTTTTAGGCCAGCGAAACACAGTAATACTCTAAAAAGGGTTTAGGAGTTTTTCTCACGTGTAACTGACAAGGTGAACGGGTGGAAGAGGAGTCGAAAAGGGGACGGGAGAAGAAGCGACGGTCGGGGTAGAAGGGGGGGGGGGGAGGAGGGGGGGGGGGGGGTTGAGGGGAGAGAAAAAGAAGGAAAGAAAAAACACCAGAGAGAGAGAGAGGAGAGACAAAAACGGAAAGAAAAAGCGTATGAGATAAACAGTTTCCCCTAATTCCCCATAAAAAGCAGTAAATCAGGGATTTTATGTTGCGTAGTTCTCAAGTACTGGGACTGTCCATGGGCGTGTGCGCGCGCGCGTGTGTGTGTGTGTGTGTGTGTGTGTGTGAGAGAGAGAGAGAGAGAGAGGGACAGAGAGACAGAGAGGGAGAGAGGGGGAATCGGGGAGGGGGGAGGGGGGGCAGGAAAAAAGGGAAAGAATATCCGTAAAAGGTCTAGATCCCCTCCCCCGAAAAAAAAAAGAAGAAAGACTGTAAATCTAATGCTTTAAAAGACTGACGCCAAAAACGGGTCTTTCTGATGAAAGGAGGGCACTAGAGTTGATGGAACGGACTGCCCGCTGATCTCCTCCCGTGAAAAAAAAAAAGGGGGGGGGGGGGAAGAAGATGGAGGAAGTTGGGTCGGTTTTTTTCTTTCTTTCTTTCTGTTTTTTCAAGACAAGCTTTCGTTGCCAGCTTGCCGACAGGACTATGCCCCTCTGACACAGATAGTGTTACACAGTTCACCATAGACGAAACGACGCTTTTAGATCGGTGAGTGTTGTCGAAATACCGGTACGTCTATCGTCAAAAGACGGTATGGTTGTTTTTCGTGTCATTGAGTTTGGTCTTTGGTTTGCTCTTTGACTTGGAGCCAGGTCAGTCGAGCGGTAGAACGTTAGAACAATGGACTTTCAATGCTCGGGTCGTGAGTTCGAGTCCCAGCTGTGGCTAAATATTAATTTTGTGCAGGCCTTTTTCTCGTTGCCCCGTCTTTGATATCACCCATGAGCAGCGGAAAAAGGACGTTAAATCCTCAAACACTTATCCTTGCTCTTTGGATGTTGGGTGTAGGATGGGAAAGTGGATGAATAAAAGGGAAGGAAGGGCTGGCGGTGCGGGGGGTGAGGGGGGGGGAGGGGCGGTGAAAACAGTTGTAGTTGTTGCTTATGTTGTTATTGTTGTTCTGGCTGTAATGCATCGCAGTCTTTTGCGCTCGACAATAAAGTCAGGAAAGGTACTGTAGACACTGACTCTCTCTGTGTGTGTGTGTGTGTGTGTGTGTGTGTGTGTGTGTGTGTGTGTGTGTGTGTGTGTGTGTGTGTGTGTGTATCGTTTCTGTCATAAGCACTTTGCATGAAAGTCCTCCTCATAATGTGGGCTCCGTAAGCAGAAAGAAACTTTAAAGTGAGACGACAGTACTTCGCGATACAACAATCTCCTCAATACCCGAAATAGTAAACAGGTTTATATAGCCAACGGCAGACGCGCGCGTTTTAAAGGGAGGAGTTTCTAGTTTTGAATACAAACCTCAGTATGTGATTTAGCAGTGCCCGAGTGCCCGAAGATTTTACGAAATTGCGTCGCAGCATAGAAAAGGGGGTACTTGCTGGTAAAAAGCGCCACGCACTTCAATGCTACGAGTATGACAAATCTGAACATGAACAAAACAGGAAGACGTGAATAGATGCGGGACGGAGAAATTGATCAGAGCTTGATGTTTGTGTCAATCTTGCGTGGACTCAGAATTTTTTTTTTCTTCCTGGGTTCGTATTATCCGTGTGTACCCCAAGAGTGCAGGAGGTTCTCGCCTATTTGCCCCGATGAACGACCCCACCCCCAGGAAGCCTTCCCTCTAAGTTACAGTCATGAACGAGAGTGCAAAAATGTACACTGAAACAGAGGTGAAATGAGTGCACCCAAATTCTCCGAAGAGCACACGAGTCCAATGAATACAAATCGGGTCCCTTGCGTAGGAGAGGAAGTTCGGAGATAGATTCGTACAGCTCTGGAATCTCTACATTCGTGAATCTCGTGCAAGGTGTCTGTCACAGTCTTTGTTCAAAATATCAAGAAAAAGTTTTTCTTACGGTAGCAAGGTTTTGCTAAAGCGTGTGTGTGTGTGTGTGTGTGTGTGTGTGTGTGTGTGTGTGTGTGTGTGTGTGTGTGTGTGTGTGTGTCTCTCTCTCTCTCTCTCTCTCTCTCTCTCTCTCTCTCTCTGTGCGTGTGTGTGTGTGTGTGTGTGTGTGTGTGTGTGTGTGTGTGTGTGTGTGTGTCTCTCTCTCTCTCTCTGTGCGTGCGTGTGTGTGTGTGTGTGTGTGTGTGTGTGTGTGTGTGTGTGTGTGTGTGTGTGTGTGTGTCTCTCTCTCTCTCTCTCTCTCTCTCTGTGCGTGCGCGCGCGCGTGTGTGTGTGTGTGTGTGTGTGTGTGTGTGTGTGTGTGTGTGTGTGTGTGTGTGTGTGTCTCTCTCTCTCTCTCTCTCTGTGCGTGTGTGTGTGTGTGTGTGTGTGTGTGTGTGTGTGTGTGTGTGTGTGTGTGTGTGTGTGTGACGGCAACTGTCACCAGTTGGTCTTGATTTTCTTGTAGGGGTAACACTTGCCCTGTATAAATTTGTCCAAGATGTATGTTGTACACACTAACATATTTTCTTAGACTTGAATCAGCAACAAGCAACACTGTACCTATCTGCGCTGCTGTATGAATTCTACCCTCTCCGCCCGGGAGAGGAGAGGATAGGATCAAGTGGGGGTGAAGCAATACCTTCAATCAGAAAGTGGACGATATCAAAATTTATGATGATGATGATGATGATGATAATAATAATGATAAGTATTGTATAGGCGCTTTACACAATTTCATCAATCGGCTCAAAGCGCCGCGAGCTGAACCCAACACGCACGCTCACGTGAATCACACGCATTCTCTCACACACTGGACATAAACACATCACAATCACGTGGTGCGAAGGGTCAGCTCAGCTATTTAAATTTCGGAATTTAGAATTGCATTTATTTTTCAGATTTTGTGGGCTGAACATTTCCAAAGCAGAGGGGGAGGAAGCCGGAGTACCCGGAGAGAACCCCCGACGATCGGCCCGAATGAACGGTGCCTCCGACCGCTCACTTAGTTCACGATCACAATTTGTCTGCCCTGCAAACCGTTCTAAACAAACAAAGTCCCAGTCTGATCTTGTCTCTGACGTCATTTTTACCAATACCGGCGCGCCCCAGGGGACGGTTCTCTCCCCCTTCCTGTTCTCTCTGTATACAGCTGACTGTAGGGCCTCTTACGATGACTGTATCATTGACAAGTACGCCGACGACACCGCACTGACTGGACAAATCACTGACGATGACGACACTAACTACAAACACGAGATTGACGACTTTGTGGACTGGTGTGACAAAAATTTTCTCCACCTAAATGTAAACAAAACTAAGGAAATGGTGATCGACTTCAGGAAGAACAAAGTTACACCTAGCCCTGTCATCATCAAAGGGGCAGAAGTCGAACGTGTGCAGACGTATAAGTATCTAGGGGTTGTGCTGGATAACACCTTGAGCTGGAACCAAAACACCGATTCTGTCCTTAAGAAAGCATACACACGTCTGTACTGTCTGAGAAAACTGAGGTCTTTTGATGTCTGTCCTCAGCTTCTCCAAATGTTTTACTCATCAGTAGTTTGTAGTGTATTGTCTTTTGGCCTCACTTGCTGGGGTGGGAATCTGACAAAACAGGATAGTGGTAGGTTGGATAAACTGATCAAGAAAGCGGGTGGGGTGATCGGGAGGACACAAGACACACTTGGTACACTGTACGACCGACGAACGAAGAACAAACTGACTGACATCCTCAGTGACGAGACACATCCCCTCAGACAGGACTTCGACAACTTGACTATTGTACGTAGTGGTAGGTTTAGAGTACCCAGAGCTAGGACTACCAGATATTCAAGATCCTTTCTGCCCACGGCTATTAGAGCTGCCAATTCAAGCAGGACGCGCACGAGAGAGAGAGGGGTGTGTGTGGGGATCGAGGAGAGAGAAAGAGAGAGGGGGGGGGGGGGAGGGAGAGAGAGAGAGCAGAGCGAGTAAATGTGCAGCGTGAATGTGCAGCGTGAATGCCGGAATGGATGTATCAATGAGTGTTGACTGTGACAGGAATTTTATTATGTGTTAGTGTGTTTTGTTCGTGATTTTAAGTAATCTTACTGGTCAAGACTGTCTGTTTTACTTATTTCTGTAGTCTCTTTTATCAAAATGTTTATCATTTGTGTCTTATTAGTATGCGGGCCAGAACTGCAATTTCCCAAATATGGGATTAATAAAGTATTCTGTATTCTGTATTCTGACATACGAGAAGGAAAAAGTCTTTGCCCCGATGATGATGATGATGATGATGGAGACTTGATATAGCGTACGGCTCCACCCTAACTGAGTGCTCACGGCGCTTAGGGAGAGGTTTTGAAAGGAGAGATAGTGAAAAAGAAAAACCAAAGAATCAAGACGATTGAATTTGCACAAGTCGCTTTAGCCCCTCAGTTTTGGTACAAAGGCCTAAGCGTCGTGGATATGGATAGGCACCTTGGCCCTTTTAGCATGGGATGGTAGAGGTTTTCACTATTTACAAGTGAATCATCAGCCAATCGGCTGTCGGGAATTTTCTGATTTTGCAATACATTTTCATACAATATGCCGCCCCAAACGGAGACAAAAAAGGGTGGGTGGGTGTTCGGGGGTTTAACGTCCTTTTCCACCACATACGGAGGC
>JACVVK020000090.1:777500-780000 GCA_018292915.2 Batillaria attramentaria
TCGCGTGCACGGAACAACTCCTGTTTCGGAAACCGCTGCACTCGTGAGTGCACTGCAAACAAACGATCCTGAGCGGCAGACTTTATTAGCATCTGTGTTGGTTAGACCACTCGAACAGGTCATCACGCTCTTCGCTAAACTTCGACTTCCTTCCCAGTCGTCCACAACCAGTACCGGTCCCAGTAGAAGAGAAGACTGGGTGCAGACAGTGGTGTTGACCCGATCCACCAGCTCGAGAGGCACCAGCAGACAATCCTCTTCACACTGAGGACTGGCCACTGCTGACTACTGAGCCATCTCAACCTACTCAAGATTGCCCACACTGACGGAGGGTGGATGGGTGGTTGGGGGTTTAACGTCCTTTTCCACCACATACGGGTGATATAAAAGACGGGGCAACGATGAAAAAGCCAGCACAAATATTTGGCCCCAGTCGGGATACGAACTCACGACCGGAGCATTAGAAGTCCAACGCTCTACCATTCGACCACCCCGGCTCCCCCCCACACTGACGGATGTCCATGTGGCACTGGAATCCAGAGGGAGCCGTAGAGCGGAGCCGAGGAATGGTAGAGCGTTGGACTTTCAATGCTCGAGTCGTGAGTTCGAATCCCGGCTAGGGCCAAATATTTATGGTGGCCTTTTTCTCGTTGCACCGTCTTTGACGTGGTTGATAAGGACGTTAAACTCCTAAACACCCACCCACCCCCAGACCCCAGAACACATCCTTCAGTACTGTCCTACCCATGGTGCTCTACGATGTCAAACCTGGCCTGAGGGCGCAGAGTGGCCGTCATGACCTGGAGAAGACCGTGGGATTCGTCATGGCGACCGGGCTGCAGATCTGACGCAACCAGTCAAATCGACCGCAGAAGATGAAGAAGAGGAAGAGGACTTCCTTCCAAATAAACACCAGATTCACCGGAAAGCAGACTGTCGAATTCCAACCACTTATTTTTCTCGCGGCAAGCAAAACTCTCCCTGAAATAAGATCAGGTCTTAAGAGGCCGGAAACTGCATTACGAGTACTGCATAGTATACCTCAAGTGGGCTTTGCATTATTCTTCAGGAAAGGAAAGGAAATTCAAGACAGACCACTGTTTCTCTCACTAGGTGGCAAACCACACTTCCACCAACAGACAAGAAAATACAAGAATCGCATTAGAGGCAAGGAACATTAGGGTGTTGCCATTTTAAAAGAGAGAACAATTTCATGGGGGTGACACACGATGGCGGAGTTTTCTCCTGAATGCTATTGGCATAAGGACACAAACTGACCGTGGGGGTCATGTGCGGTGATTATTTGAGGTACCCTGTTTGGCGAGTGTGCTAGTCTGTAGTGATTTTTATTGTCACGTTTGCGCATGTTGATATTACGTGACAGTCATTAAATGATTTCCAGTCAGTCGCGTACCGTTTGTACGTAATCTTCGTCTGAGCTATGTCCGAAACGATTTTGCAGCTTCGTAGCAAGGAAACAGCAGATGAAAGTCAAGCATTTTGCAGCTTCGTAGCAAGGAAACAGCAGATGAAAGTCAAGCATTTTGCAGCTTCGTAGCAAGGAAACAGCAGATGAAAGTCAAGCATTTTGCAGCTTCGTAGCAAGGAATCAGCAGACGAAAGTCAAGCATTTTGCAGCTTCGCAGCAAGGAAACAGCAGACGAAAGTCAAGCATTTTGCAGCTTCGCAGCAAGGAAACAGCAGACGAAAGTCAAGCATTTTGCAGCTTCGTAGCAAGGAAACAGCAGACGAAAGTCAAGCATTTTGCAGCTTCGCAGCAAGGAAACAGCAGACGAAAGTCAAGCATTTTGCAGCTTCGTAGCAAGGAAACAGCAGACGAAAGTCAAGCATTTTGCAGCTCCGCAGCAAGGAAACAGCAGACGAAAGTCAAGCATTTTGCAGCTTCGTAGCAAGGAAACAGCAGACGAAAGTCAAGCATTTTGCAGCTTCGTAGCAAGGAAACAGCAGATGAAAGTCAAGCATTTTGCAGCTTCGTAGCAAGGAAACAGCAGATGAAAGTCAAGCATTTTGCAGCTTCGTAGCAAGGAAACAGCAGATGAAAGTCAAGCATTTTGCAGCTTCGCAGCAAGGAAACAGCAGATGAAAGTCAAGCGCTCGTGGGCAAAAATACAATGCACCGGACTGGCTAGCACTAGCACTGGCACTGGAATTTTTTAAGCCTGGTAGATTTTAGACAGGGACGTTGGAATTGTTTACATGGGTATCGCCTCTGTTTACAAAGATATCGACGTCCTTGCGCTTGGCGGTACACCCAGGGCTACCCCACGGCTCTCTCCACCAATCGCTGTAGAGAACTAAAATGAAATGTAAACGAACGGTTTTACCTAATAATGATAATAATAATATGGGTATTTAAGGGACGCCCTCCCTCTCGCGGGAGCTCGGGGCGCCTTTCAATGAACACACACTCACTCACCCAGAAACACACGCAACATGCCTCCACACATACATTTCACTACAAACACATAATGTGCAGCAT
>JACVVK020000090.1:785000-787500 GCA_018292915.2 Batillaria attramentaria
ATCCATTTTGGTTGCATCCGGTGACAGACGGACGACCCTTGGCTGTCTCTAGTAAGAATGTGTTTGTCAGGCATCGTCAACTCACGAAAGTCTTGTTTGTACTGACGACCGTATTGTATGACCCAGTCTCAATGGCAAGACCCTCTTTAAACACATCTATGCAGAAGGTTTTCAGAACGGAAAAGACTGTCAGGGTATCGAGGAAAGTTAGAAAAACTGATGGCTCAAAACACGCCTACAGCTCGACAGACAAAGTCAACGTTACCTTTTTTTCTTTTTTTTTTTTTTTTTTTTGCTGTTGCCTTCAGGGGAGCCGGGGTGGCCGAATGGTAGAGCGTTGGGCTTCTAATGCTCGGGTCGTGAGTTCGTATCCCGGCTGGGGCCAAATATTTGCGCTGGCTTTTTCATCGTTGCCCCGTCTTTGATATCACCCGTATGTGGTGGAAAAGGACGTTAAATCCCCAAACACGCAAAGAAACAAGGACGAGAGTCCGAGACAGTTTTGTTTAGAAATTAATTTACTGTCCCTTTCGGGAAATTTGGGCCCGGGGTAAACGCGTCGCCGAGGTGCAGCGCCATCTACCTATCTTTTTTTTTGGCGGAGGAAAGCCGGATAACCCCGATGGGCAGCCCGGTCGCCAGGAAAAACCGGTATCACATATCACAAACTTGACCTGGCCTCTCACACACGTTTCGCCCGGGCTTATAAAGTATGAGACAAGATTTGTCTCTGACTAGTCAAAATTCACTGAATGTGGACAACTCCGCCAGTAGCTTATTCTTTAGGTCGTGTTGTAGTTAGTGAAGGATTTTGCCCGTGGTACATTTAGAGTGGGCATCGATGCGAACATGCAGTAGATTTTCTGGAACACTTTTCCCTGTCTCAGGAATGCCAGACATAAATCACAAACACGACCTGGGCCCGTATGTAAAACACGGCTACGGACCTAACCCAGACTAGGAAAAAAAATTAAATTTAAAAATGAAGCGAAGAAAGAAAGACAAAAATTCTTCTATAACGGCATAGGCATCTTGCTGGAATGGACCCGCATCCTGATTTAAAATAAATAAATAAATAAATAAATAAAAAACATAAAATTTAACCGTAGAGCTAGTTTATTTTGAGGTTAGACTCTAACCTGGGGCTAAACTCCCTAACCCCAACTTTTACATGCGGGCCCAGGCCTCTTACACTCGCTTCGCCCGGGCGTACTAAGTACGAGACAACATTTGTCTCTGACTAGTCTAACCTGTCTTCATGCATCTACATAAAAAGCAAACATGGTGATTGTACGACTTGGTCGATTCCGTCAGTTTTCAACCTTGAATTGTGTAATTCCATCTATATCGCTATGACAGCCTCCGTGAATCATTGTTAAATAATACAACAGACCTTCAGCCCTATTGGCTTTTGATCCATTTCCCAGCTTCAAACGCTGAAACTTCGAAAAATCAATCCGCGCCAGCAAAATTATGCTAGTGAGATAGAAATCAGTCAGAATTGATTTCCGGAATTATTCTGTGCGGGCAATGACTTGTGTGTTTGATTTGTGTTAGTGTAGGTCTTGCATTTTTGCTACTGTTTCATTGTTGTTGTTGTTGTTTCTTTTGTTTGTTTGTTTGTTTGTTTGTTTGTTTGTTTGTTTGTTGTCGTTGTTATTGCTATTTTAGTTGTTATTGTTGCTGTTGTTTGTTGTTTAGGACATATGTTTTCTCATCGGAAACTGTAGGTCACTTGTGTACTTCAGTAGAGGTTGGAACAAGGCAATGCCCATACTTAGTCAGATATCATGTACATGCATGCAGACGCCGGGTAAAACCACACACACACACACACACACACACACACACACACACACACACACACACACACACACACACACACACACGTACAAGTACGAAACTAGGTCACAGACATCATCACTCACCACAGATTCGCTTCGCCACATCCGAATGCCACGTGCGCCAGCGACATCTTGTCCAACTCCCGACTGCCCTGTCAGCCTTCAGTAAGTGGTTGGTTGCCTGGTCGGTCAGTTAGCCGGTTGGTTCATTGGTGGTTGGCGCGCTGCCTGTTTTAATTGGTTGGTTGGATGGATGGTGGGTAAGCTGGTTGGTTAATTGGCTTGCGGTGGGTAGTATAGTCAATAAATGGTCGTTCGATTGGCTGTTTGCTTGGTAGGTCGGTGGACGGTTTCATATCCTCACAAAGTAGTATGCTGTCGGCGCTGTACAGTAACTGGTCGGTTGGTTGGTTGGTTGGTTGGTTGACTGACGGTGGGTCTCATGTCTTCTTCGCCCTCATAAAATCAAAAAATCGATATCAGAGAATAGGACAATGGTGATGTTGGTTGGTGCGCGAGGCTTAACGTCCTTTTCCACCACATACGTGTGATATCAAAGACGGGACAACGAGGAAAACAGCCAGCACCAATATTTGTCTCCAAGCGCGGGAAAGGACGATGAATTCGAAAAACACTAACACAAATCTCCGGCTTCC
>JACVVK020000090.1:792500-795000 GCA_018292915.2 Batillaria attramentaria
ATTTCGCAGAGTAAGGAGACAAGGGAGACAACTCCAGCCAGGATGCGAGTCTCTCATCAGACGAAAGCCAGCGTGGTTACTTGTCAACACAAGCCGTTCACTGATTACATTAATCTGGCTTCGCTGAACACAAAATCTACTCACATCGCATTTTTTAATGAAATCGATCCCCTATTCTTGTAGTCTTGGACCTCTCTAGGATTTAACCGATTGGTAAAATGTTTGTAAAAATCTCAAGCGAGGCGCACCTTTGTGGCCGCCATATTGGATTTGGCAGGCAGGACAGCGCTCGTGGGGTGTCCCAGTAAAATCGAAAAATAAAATATTTAGTATCTTCTCCACCCACTGCTGACTGCGAATTTCATAAAATGAAACATCAGTAGACCTATAAGTAATGCGCAAACAACACATTCTACAAGTTTGAGTACATAAAAAGACGTACGAAAATGGCTTCGTAGAATGGGCGATTCTCACGAAGTTCGCTGAGGGAAAATGGTTTCGGAGAGGAAGCCTCTGGCGGGTGACCCCAAAGCACGCAGGATGTGATGACGTCAGAGGCTGAATTTGCATGCTCTCCTCAGTGAGGAAGGCGCGCTAAGTCTCACTAATGCTCGGGTCGTGAGTTCGTATCCCGGCTGAGGCCAAATAGTTGTGCTGGCTTTTTCGTCTTTGCCACGTCTTTGATATCACCCGTATGTAGTGGAAAAGGACGTTAAACCCCAAACACCCACCACTCTCCCCCCCCCCCCCACAACCAAATAACGTCGTCTGATCAGTACGCCATACACTTCCATACACACGCCTGTCATACGTCAGTACTGAGACTTCAAATGATTATTCCACACAGTAAGAACAAAAACATTCAAACCTCCTCCCACGCAAAAAAATCTTAACAGACCGGCCCCCGTAGTGTAGTGGTTAGCACTTCGGACCATGGATCGAGAGACCCGGGTTCGAGTCCCATCCCAATGGGGATGCTGTTGCCACACAGCCGAGATTCACCCACTTCACGGGTGCGACTTGGTATGACACGTCTTATGATGTGGATGATTACACGTGCCGTAGTTCCCAGGCCTGGTTAATGCCGGAATATTTATGACAGCAAGCGTGGAATGCGGCCCTGTCCCGCGGTCCCAAACCACACGGACCCCCACGGCATCATCTTACTATCATCCTCATCTCCACATCATCATGCATAACATGCCAAAAATTGCCCCTGCTTCCGAGCCCTCCGTGGATTCCACCCAAGACCTGGGAGGAACACCACTGGAACTGGCAAAGAGTTGGGGCAGAAAAAAATATCTTAACAGGAATAACATTTCTCACTTTAACTGCGTGGCATTTCCTCTACGGACGCAATCAATGGAGATGGTGAGAAAAACCCATCTGGATGTAACTACTGTAAGCAGCTTACAGCTCAAAGCGGTCTATCAGAGTTTGCTGCCAGACGATCTCTTTCATGTCCAAAACGCTAGTTATTACTGAACATCACCGTCTGAGCCTGAAAGGTGATTAGTCGCACGCTAGCTTGGCGCATGCGTCTGTCTTAAGAGGCCACTGTCCTACATTTCTCGGCTCACAAATTGTTCGGGGATGTTTTGGTGATGTCTAGCAGGCGTAGATCCACAACGTGAACCTGGGTTCAAGTGCTATTTGCTTTGAAAGACCCTGTTTAGCGAATGTGCTGGTCTGTTGTGAGTTTTGTTGTCATGACAAAAAGTGTTATTGTCCTGAGTTTTGTATTTGTATTGTAAGGTGCGTTAGCCGCGAATTAGCCTTTGTTGCTTGCGCGGCGTTAAGCCCTAAATAACTAACTAAATGTAAGGTGCGTGATGGGGGGGGGGGGGGGCACATGGGGCAAGCTGTCAGTAAAACTGGGAAAATTTTCACACAAGGCAGGCACAGGTGAGGAAAGTGGATATGAGTGAAGATGGCTTTCGAGCCGAAACAGAAAGCTGACTTGGATTTGTTAAGTGAAGGCTGAGAGGAAAGGAACCAACTGCTTTTAATAATAATAATAATAATAATAATAATAATAATAATAATGGCGCTTTATCCTAAATATTTGGCTCAAAGCGCCGCGAGCTAAATCCAACACACACTCTCACGTGAATCAATTGCATTCTCTCACACACTCGACATGAACATATTACAGTCACGTGGTGCGAAGGGTCAGCTCAGCAATTCAAGTTTCGGAATTTTTAGAATTGCATTTTTTTTTTTAATTTTTGTGGGCTGAACATTTGCAAAGCAGAAGGGGGAGGAAGCCGGAGTTCCCGGAGAGAAACCTCCGACGGTCGGCTTGAATGAACGGTGCCACATACGAGAAAGAAAACTTCTTGGCCCCGAGTGGGACTCGAACCTGACCTCGAACCCACGCTTCATCGCCGTGACAGCGGTGACGGCCCTTCAGTAGCGCAGCGGCTAAGTCCGACGCGCTACCCATTAGGCCACCGCTCACCCCCCCCCCCCCTCCCCCGAACATTTTTGGGCCAATCGA
>JACVVK020000090.1:800000-810000 GCA_018292915.2 Batillaria attramentaria
CAGTGTGAATACAGATGTGTACGAATTGACATCTCCGCTCGGTGCAACTGAGTTCAAATTTTAGCAAGTAGATGCTCAAATATGGTGCACGCACGCGCAAACACACACACACACACACACACACACACACACACACACACACATGCACGCACGCACGCAGGCATACACGCACACACACGCATGCGCAGAGAGAGAGAGAGAGAGAGAGAGAGTGAGTGGGTGGGGGTGGCTGTTTGGGAGTTTAACGTCCTTTTCCACCACATAAGGAGAGAGAGAGAGATGATGATGATGAAACGTTTTTTATTCAGGATAAAGCATTTAGGCATTACTGCCTGTCTTACAAGCTGTCCTGCTAGTCTACGTTAAAGGGTAAAAAGACAACATCAAAACAAGGGGGGAAAAAAGGGGGGGGAGGTAGAGAGGGAGAGAAAAAAAGACAAACAAAAGTATTAACTATCGAGAGAGAGAGAGAGAGAGAGAGAGAGAGAGGTATCTGACTTCAAGAGTAGGAGTAGACCACCCGATGCACACACGTTCCTACCTATTCAACAAGGTCAGAATATGGGCAAAAGGTGGTTGCGCAGCAGGATGAGAATAATCCTCTTCCAGACTAGTTTAACAGATGTAAGAAGATAAAAAGGCGAGGGAGAGAGGAGAGTGAGAGAGAGGGGAGTGTTTGTATTAGATGATTGATTATATTGATTAGACTACCCACATACCCACACCGACGGACTCTCTCTCTCTCTCTCTCTCTCTCTCTCTCTCTCTTATGCTTGCCATTTTTCCCTTCTTCTTTTTTGTATTTCCTTTTATCTTTGCTATTGTTGTCTTTATTTTTATTGTTGTAGCAACGGCTGATTAATTAATCATTGTTTGGTTAAATCACTTCCGTTGGAAAATAAAGTTTGTTCGTTCGTTCGTTCTCTTTCTCTCTCTCTCTCTCTCTTTGAAAAGCAATTGAGAGAAAGGTTGCTTGTCTGGAATCGGAACTGCACTACTTTTTACTGCATTAGATTGGCCAGGTGGAAGCGGCAGGAGATTAAGCCAGTCTGCCGCAGTATTTAACACGGACACGGAAATCACGACTCCATAATCCATTGCACAATTCTTTTCTTACCTGACGAGTCAGCCTACACAGATACGGGCTTTGTCAATGGCCAGTCCTGCCGCGCTCCCTGTAAATGGCGCATGTTACAATGAGGTTCCAACGTTCAATCCTTTATCAGTTCCTTCTCAAATTAAACCCGGCCATTCGTAAGGTATTACATTGCGCTGGTGTGTAGGTGAGAAAAAAAAATGGAGGATGCAGGATGTGAATACACTACAAATTGAAAACCATCGGCAAAGCGGATGAGGTATTTTCGTTCTGGTAGAAAAAGACACTGTGATGCACGAAACTCATTTAGAAACCACTGAATTTCATGCGACTCCATTCTGATCTTCTCGGTCCTCTACGTAGTTTGAAGTTTTTAGCTTGTGGTCCACACAATCGGAACTTCTGCGTTTTAGGACGAAAAAAGGATTTCGTGAGTACGGAATAATGGCTCAGTCGCAAGTTGATTACAAGTGTAATTACAGTGATTTCCTCTCCTCTGGGTTTTCCGTTTTTGCGTTGTTTTTTGGTAATGGTGGTGATTAATTGTGTTTTTCGGTTTATTGTGATCGTTTTATGGAAAACTTTGACCGGGCTGATGGTGTGATCTGTCCAGTCAGTGTTTTCCTGGTCTCCGTGTCTGTCTCCAGAAATGTCAGTCTCTGCACATGAGAGGCAATAAAGGCAAAGTCGGCAAACTGAACAATGGACTTACTATCCGTGGACCGTGTCGCGCGGACCTAAAGGTGATCAGAGCAAGTGCTTTTAAAAAGGTGGATAATACCATTAGTTTGACGATTTTCCGAGATTTTCCCATCGCCATAATGTGTTCGGCATCCCCCTGAGTACAGCCACTAGTTGTGAGAACTCTAAATTAGATCTAATAGCGAATACACAGACAGACAGACAAAGTTCATATTTAAACAATAATATAATCTGACCATCGAAACTTTACTGATTTACATCTCTACGTGCGAAAACAAACAAACAAACAAACCACAACAGCAACAACAAAACAACAAATTTAATTTAGTTAATTGAATGAACTTGAGTGAAGTCCAAAACCCGACCCTTAATCTGCTATTTAGTGTATCTGTGAATGCGCGTGATTCCCGTGAGCGTGCATGCATGTTTAACTTTCGACACTTGGAACCAGTTCAGTCACTTACATATTTTAGTGATGTCGATGACGATGATGTTGATGAAAATGTTGACGGAAAAGGACGACAGAGTAACTGTCGATGATGATGACGACGACGACAGTGGTGATGACGATAGTGGCGGTGGTGGAGGTGATGATGATGGTAATGATGATGATGATGATGATGATGATGATGATGATGATGATGGAAATTGAAACAAAAGCTCTAGGAACTATGGTATCGTACACTTTAACTCTTTGACGACGGAGCGCAATTTCTGACACACGATTTCCTATAGGAAATCGTGTGTCAGAAATTGCGCTTCGTCGTCAAAGAGTTAATATAGGATTGCGACACACATTCCACCCACGCACAGCCTGACAAAACAACACCAGTGCGCAATTACCGGCAACTTGACCTATCGAAAGCAGCGTCCATTGCACGTGATACACACCCTCTTCAGGGCAGAGCGCGGCCACAGCGTGAGAGGGGATTATCTCCATCCAGGAGATGGAGTAGAGGAACTAGATCAGTCTCAAATCGCACGGCCCTGTCTGGTGTCGCACATTCGGACCGCAAAGTTGTCCTGTATCTTGGTGCATGCGAGTTCTGCCCATCTTTCAAGGTGACAGGACTAGATGAGGTGGACGTAACCCTCTCTGTCTCTCTCTCTCTCTCTCTCTCATACACACACACACACACACACACACACACACACACACGCGCGCGCGCGCGCACACACAGGCTTAAGGACACAAATAGAGGGTGGGGTCAAGTTTGGTGTTTCTTCGAAGGACCCGGGGAGCCGGGGTGGCCGAATGGTAAAGCGTTGGACTAATGCTCGGGTCGTGACTTCGTATCCCGGCTGGGGCCAAGTATTTGTGCTGGCTTTTACATCGTTGCCTCGTCTTTGATATCACCCGTATGTGGTGGAAAAGGACGTTAAATCCCCAAACACCCACCCACCAACTTTGAAGGACCCTGGTTTGCAAGTGTGCCAGTTAGTAGTGATTTTTGTTGTCACGAAAAAGCGTGATTTGTTTTGTTTGTTTTGTTTTGTTTTGTTTTGGGCACGGTGCATGCCAGGGGTTTGCAAGAGGAGGCAAGCTGCCATTGAAGCTGGAGCTTATTGCGCACTAGAGAGGCAAAGGTGACGGGAGTGGATTTGGGTGAAGTGGTTTTCCGGCCTACACAGAAAGTAGACTAACATGACTCCAGTGAGGCCTGAGCGGAAAGGATACATTTAAAATGTTTTTGAACTCCAGTAAGGTTCGTGTCCTTGCAGGGCCTGTGCATGGCAATGGTAGAATGAAGCATTTTTATGGGTGACTATGACGCCTGCCGCTAACTGGGAATATGTAGGCATTTCAGACCTCCTGCATTTGTATTCTTTGACCCACACAGATGTTTTCTCTACCTTTTCTGTGGATTTAACAAGGACAAAAGAAAACAATCCTCGAATAACCTGCGGGCACGAGCATCGTCCAACCAGCCAACTAGCCACCAGAAACTAACGTTTGTTTGCCAAGTCTTCTCGCCTGTCGTCTGCATACGGACGCAAAGACGAGCCCACAAACAGGGTGGGGTGGGTGGGTGTTTGGGAGTTTAACGTCCTTTTCCACCACATAAGGGTGATATCAAAGACGGGGCAACGATGAAAAAGCCAGCACAAACCCACAAACAGCATTGAAAACAATAGTATAAACAGTATAAAGATAGTTCAATGAAATGATTGAAAATATGATAGTCCACCATCCATTTTCTGTGAGACTGATTACGCCAAGGCCAGTCTGACTGCAACCATGGTGTGGTATGGTGGACTTCTCCTCGGCGCGCATATATCCATCTCTTCTCAAATGCTCATGGCGCCGTAGGGCTGAAGGACGAAGCAGTGAAAGCCTGCTGCCACTATGCGCTGCTTTGTGTGCCGACCTTCACCCTGGTATTCGCTCTGGTGCATGCGACCGTACTTCTGTTTTCCACGTCACCGGCCACAGCCTACTCTTCGTCATTGACGATGGACGTGGGATTTTTAGCGTGCACACTTGATATTTGTGTGTGTGTGTGTGTGTGTGTGTGTGTGTGTGTGTGTGTGTGTGTGTGTGTGTGTGTGTGTGTGTGTGCACGCAGACGGGACAGGTACCGTAAACAAGTCTGTACGTGAAACTGACTCGATTTGGAAAGGAAAAATCCGTCTAAATTCCTGCCAACCAGGGATTCGAACCGGGCGGCTCAGGACCCGAAGTCGGTTACCTGAACCACTGGACCAAAACCCCTTTTCTTGGGCTTAGATGCTTACGTCACCACCGCCATCCAAGTAGACAGGTCTTGCGTGCGCAAAGAAACATCTTGCTCAGTCTCATTTTAAGATTGCGCACTCAGAGAGCCGATAACAGAGGAGGGGATAAGGGACTAGTTGTACACACGGGGGGCGTATAGAACACTTCTTAAGTAGGAGTAATCCCGGTGAATACTACAGGACACGGCCGTGCTGAACTTGAGCTAACAGCTGCACTACAGAACTAAGCATTGACCGGTGTTTGTATAGATGTTACGGTCAAAGCTTGAAATTAGTCATTCTCCGGGAATGCCTGAAAGTTTGAACATGGCTAAAGAAACTTTCCGACAAAGGCTGTTTGAAAAAAAAAAATTAAATCCAAACTACCTCTTACCAAAACCGAAGTACCAGGAAATCCTACTGAAATTGAAGGCAACTTTGAATGGAGGTGAAGCCAGAAAAACACCACGGCAATGCCCGATCAAAACAGGAATTTCTTGGGAATGACTGAAATTTCAGGCATTCCCGGAGAATGACTAATTTCCAGCTTTGACTGCAACATAGATACGGACGGGCAGCCTCAGATTCAAATAAATAGACGACTCCATACGGCAAGCCCCGAGGCCAAATTCCCGCCCCTTCACTCTGCCGTGTATTGGCAAAAACACAGTACGTCCATGACGTCATTGTATGCGTGAAGGGGGTGATTTCAAGATGGAAGAGGTTGACGTGATGGTCTTGTTTTTTCTCAAATGACGTCAATTAACTTACTGCTTTCTTTCCATGTTTCAGTCATATCAAACTATACATATTTTCAGTGTGTTGAAAGTCAATACGCACGCGATACATACTGATCGTCTAGTTCGTACTTTGAAACTGGCCAAAGAATTTGACGTCTTCAGAAAACTGTTTGTAATAATAATAATGAGTATTGTATAGGCGCCTGAATCGGCTCAAAGCGACGCAAACTGAACCCAACACGCACGCTCACGTGAATCACACGCATTCTCTCACACACTGGACATAAACACATTACAATCACGTGGTGCGAAGGGTCAGCTCAGCTATTTAAATTTCGGAATTTTAGAATTGCATTTATTTTTCAAATGTGGTGGGCTGAACATTTCCAAAGCAGAGGGGGAGGAAGCCGGAGTACCCGGAGAGAACCCCCGAATGAACGGTGCCACATACGAGAAGGAAAAATTTTTGCCCCGAGTGGGACTCGAACCCTGACCTCTCGCATTGGTGACAAGTCTCTTAACCACTAGACCACCGACCGCCCCAATGAGGGCTTCCTCCTTTGTTTCTCTCTCACTACGTTGGTGTTGACGTCCGTCTCCTTGTCCTTGTTGTTGCTGGTGGTGGTGTTGTCAGTGTTGATATCGGTTTTGCTGTTGTTGTCACGCAAGTATTGATTTTCTTTTTGTTGCGCCATGTCGTCCTTGTTGTTGTTGTTGTTGTTTCTACGCGGCCTGGGGAGAAGGGGTGGGGGTGGGGGAGGGGGGGGCAGGGGTTCATTGTGCTGTGTTGTTGTCGTTGTTGCTGTTGTTGCTGTTGCTGTTGTAGTTGTAGTTGTTGCTGTTGGCGTTCTTGTTGTTTTTGTTGTAACTGTTGTTGCTTTGTTGATGTTTCTGTCACTGCTTCCAATCCCAGCTGGGGCCAAATATTTGTGCTGGCCTTTTTCTCGTTGCCCCGTCTTTGATATCACCAATACGTGGTGGAAAAGGACTTTAAACTCCTAACACACCCACCCACCCCTGTCACTGCTTCCTACTTTATGCTAGCTTTTGCTCGTTCGTATCTCCCTGAAAGCCCATCTTTCACCTTTGAACTTCACTCGTTTAAACTGTAAAGCAGCACTCCGCATGATTGCGTATCGTACACTCAGACTGATCGGACGAAATGTATCAGCAGAGGAATCATGAATTAAATAAGCCAGCGCGGCCCCCATCCGACACTCACAAAGAAAAGAACGTGAACACACACACACACACACACACACACACACACACACACACACACACACACACACACACACAGAGAACGAATCAATGAACGAACTTTACTTTTCAACGGAGAACGGTTTGCTAGACAAGGTTTAATTTTCAACCTGCTGTTCCCACAAAAGAAAAGGACAAACAAATTCAATCAAAGAGAGAGAGAGAGAGAGGGGGGGGGGGGGGTATTTGGGAGTTTAACGTTTAGCGGGGCAACGATGACAAAGCCAGCACAAGTATTTGGCCCCGGCCGGGATTTGAACTCACGACCCAAGCATTGGAAGTCCATCGCTCTACCATTCGGCCATCCCGGCTCCCCGAGAGAGTGAGAGAGAGAGAGAGAGAGGGGGGGGGGGGCACCCGTTCCAGTCCTATCCTGAATAATGGACCACATCAGACGGTCGTTGTTTACTCAGCTGAGCTTCCGGAAACTGAGTGAGCTTCTTGATTGTCTCCCCTTCCAGTGTTACAGCAAGTGTAACGGAACAGAACTGAAATTGTCACGAGAACCGGGTTTGTATTTTTCTTCTTTTTCCCTCAAGTTAAATTGGACTTTGAACAGGCTAGTCCTGACGCACGCACTGGCTGGTTTTGTTGTTGGCGCTGTTGTTGTTGTTGCTGTTGTAATTGTTGCTGCTGTTGTTGTTGGTGGTGGTGTCGTTGTTGTTGTTGGTGTTGTGCTGCTGTTGTCATTGTTGCAGCTGTTGTTTGTGGTGGTGTCCTTGTTGTTGTTGTTGTTGTTGGCGCTGTTGTTGTTGTTGCTGTTGGTGGTGGTGCTGGTGTCGTTGTTGTTGTTGTTGTTGGTTTACTTTCTCTAGTTAGAAGCAGCCTTTGGTGTTTGTTGTCCCTCTTGGGAAATTCGGGCTGCTTCCCCAGGTGGAAGCGCGTCGCCGCGGTGCATCGCCACCTAATACCTATCCTATTTTTTCAATTTTGCTTGGGGAGGAAATCCGGATAACCCGAACAGAAACCCCGATGAGCAGCCCGGTAGCCAGGGAAAGAAAAAAAACGGTATCACATATCACAAGCTCCACCTGGCCTTTGCCGTGACAGCCAGCAGCACGGCGGGTAAGTCCGACACGCTACCTATTAGACCACCACTCACCTTTAGCACCCAAAGGAATAATGACAGAATCGTTCTGACAGAGCTGCAAAGCAACTCCCACTGCAACTCTGTACCATCGGGCTTCGCTGCGCTGACCCTCCGCACTGACCCGAAATCGGCTAGCCGAGACCTGATCCGCGACAAGTGATACCTAACAAGGAAAAAACAAAAATACTCGGTGACAAGGAAAGTGGACAGTTGTGAACAACTTTGTGGTCAACGTGGTATTTCACAGTGTGCACAGAAGCGGTGAGTTCTGTCGCATTCACCAGCACAGTATATTTTCAGCATGTTTTCAGTAATCTCCCTTGTCTCCCTTGCCGCAACAAGCACGCATTTTTCGTGGCAGAGCACAAAGTTGCCACGAAAAATGCGTGCATGCTGCGGTTCTGTGTATGCACGGGAGACAACTCATGCAGGCAAAAATCACTGAAACAGGCTGCAAATGTACTGTGCTGATGAATGCGACAGAACTCACCGCTTCTGTCGCTATTGGATCAGTGGTCTTGCTAAAGTCCATTTCAGAGCCCAGTAAACTTGTTATGTTGCCATCGACTCCATGTGACTTGTACGACCTGCCCAAAATTTGAGTTCACCGCGTACTGCAAACCGCTAAAGCGCCTCGAGGCCCCCGTCTCCTGTGTTGGTCCTGGTGTAGCGGCGGACGTGAACAATTTCTCAATGACGGTTTAGAGAAGGCTCTGATTGTGCACACAGCCTCGTGATAACCGTGCTTTTCTTATCCTATCAGCCCAGGTTGATATGTGAGCAGGCAGCGGTTAATACGTGCACATTGAAGTAAAGCACCTCTCTCTCTCTCTCTCTCTCTCTCTCTCTCTTCGTAGTATTAGCAACGGCAAGTTTGCAAACTGACGTACTTTCTGTCAAAACTTTTACCGTTGAGAAATAAAGTTTCATCATCATCATCATCATCTCTGTGTGTGTGTGTGTGTGTGTGTGTGTGTCTCTCTCTCTCTCTCTCTCTCTCTCTATCTCTCTCTCTCTCTCGTGTAATGAACGCGTGGAGTCCCTAAAGCTATTTCGTTCACTGGTGCTCCAAATGTACATGCACACAAAAAAATCAGATTGTCTTCCTCAGTCCGCAACATTAGCTGACTCCTCGATATTCGTGTCGCCTGAAACCTTTTGCTGGCTCAGTGACAACCTACGAGATGCTGTCACTGTGCAGGTGACTAAGTCAGTAGCGGAACGAAGCCAAGAAATCCACCTCAGCCGAGAGTAAACTGCCTACTGTGCTGTACAGCAAAATGCACGTGCTGGTTCGGCTTAGGTCCAGGGCTGAAGTGGTACAATTAACAATCAGCCCACAGGACCGTGGCCACGCCCACCGATTCTCCAAGGCAACCTATCTGATTTCCTCCTGCCCTGCAGTGGCACAAAACAGTAAGTCCATGATGTCATTAGATGGGAAAAGAGTGATTCCAAATGTAAAGGCATTGACGTGGGTGGGGTGGGTGGATGTTTCTGGGTTTAATTTCCTTTTCCACCACGCACAGGTGATATGAAAGACGGGGCAACGATGAAAAAGCCAGCACAAGTATTTGGCACCAGCCGGGATACGAACTGACGACCCGAGCATTAGAAGTCCAACGCTCTACCATTCGACCACCCCGGCTCCCGTAATGGTCTTTCCACAAAATGACGTCATGGGTGTGCAGTGTTTTGCCATCACACGTCAGCTTTGTCAAGCAAATGGAGGCCGAGTTTCCGATGCAGATAGAAGAGAGACAGGACGTTCCGGCAGGAAACCCTCGAATACTCCGACAGACAATCGCACACGTGTGATTTGATGGACTATTTGTGGACTTTGATTGGCTGCACTTACCTGTCAATCAGAATCTGGCCACATGTCATTTGTATGTTAGTACGTAAGATCAAAGTAGTCTTACATAAGACTGATCTGATGTTACGTACTAACATGGTATCAATCAATCAATCAATCAATCAATCAATCAATCAATCAATCAGTATCCCAGAGGGAAATTTGGGTGTGGTAGACAAACAAAGACAATGATACATACCAAATTAAAAATACACATAAGATAATACATAATAAACACTACAATTAAATTAGAGATTTCAATAAAATAAAAATCACATTAAAAAACAGTCTTGGTATTAAGGTAGGTACAATCTAAAATAACAATTTAAGATTATCACATAAAAATCACAGACTTCACCCTCCACACCCGTTACGTACGTGTACTAACATGGCGCGATGTTACACACTACCAAAAAACAACTCAGAGCAGTTTGTAAGCACAAAAATACAAGACGGATCTTAAAACTTCGTGTTGTCGATATGCACGGTCTACAGTCTGTACACTGTGACCGCCCGTTGCCTATGCAGCAGCGTGATTTTAC
>JACVVK020000090.1:817500-867500 GCA_018292915.2 Batillaria attramentaria
GAAAGTTCTTTGTTCAACGTGGATGCCTTCTTAACCCCTGGAAACTGAAAGAAAAAAAAAGAAGAAAAAAATGGGAGTAGGGGGAAAACAAGGAGAAATGGAACTCAATGGAATCACGTGAGTCTTGTGTTACTCTTAGTGTAGATGATATTTACACGCAGGGATGGATTTACTCAAATATGCCAATGAGACATTGTCTCCTTGACCAGTCATTTTTATGAGACATTTTCATTTTCTATGAGACAATCAAGTTCACCCGCATCACTCTGTCGCATGTCTGTGCCGAGAGCCTGTTCCTAAGTGCAGTGACGTTCAGGTTCTGAACGGAAAAGGACCTCTCGATCGCAGAACTGAGAAAACTGATAACGCGCCAATATTTTTTGCAACTCTTTCGAGCGAGAGTTCCTGGCAGCGCGCGCGGCGAGCGGGATAAGTAAGCCTCATCACTAAAATTAGATTAGTGTAACAGACTCTATGACTGACACAGACAGCGCATCTCTGCTTCGCGTTGTCAAGTGCGCTTGTGATGTCATGTTCGTGCGACATATGACGCATTTTGCGAAATTTCTATGCGACATTTTATCAAAATATGAGACATAGTCGCACGGCACGCGAGAAAATCGATCCCTGACACGCAAGGTTGCTTTTGTTGTTGATAATTTTATCACTACCGTTGTGGAATCTCACGGAGAATGGGTATACTGTTGCTGTTTTTTTCTTCTTGGTGGTGGTGGTGGTTGTGGTGGTGGCTTGTTGTTGTTGTTGTTGTTATTGTTGTTGCAGCTGTTGCTGCTGCTGCTGAAGCTTTTTCCCTTTTATTCATTTGTTATTTTGAGATGTTCAAGTTTCTAAACGACTGTTTCTCATTCCCTATAGTTCTTTCCGGCTCGGTTCACTTAACCGGTAAGGGAGCCGGGGTGGCCGAATGATAGAGCGTTGGACCTCTAATGCTCGGGTCGTGAGGCTGGGGCCAAATATTTGTGCTGGCTTTTTCATCGTTGCCCCGTCTTTGGTATCACCCGTATGTGTTGGAAAAGGGCGTTAAACCCCCAAACACTCACCCCACCCCTCACTTTACGGTACCCCACCCCTCACTTTACGGTACCCCACCCCTCACTTTACGGTACCCCACCCCTCACTTTACGGTACCCCACCCCTCACTTTACGGTACCCCACCCCTCACTTTACGGTACCCCACCCCTCACTTTACGGTACCCCACCCCTCACTTTACGGTACCCCACCCCTCACTTTACGGTACCCCACCCTTCACTTTACGGTACCCCACCCCTCACTTTACGGTACCCCACCCCTCACTTTACGGTACCCCACCCTTCACTTTACGGTACCCCACCCCTCACTTTACGGTACCCCACTCTTCACTTTACGGTACCCCACCCCTCACTTTACGGTACCCCACCCTTCACTTTACGGTACCCCACCCCTCACTTTACGGTACCCCACCCCTCACTTTACGGTACCCCACCCCTCACTTTACGGTACCCCACCTTTCACTTTACGGTACCCCACCCCTCACTTTACGGTACCCCACCCCTCACTTTACGGTAAACTGTAAATGCTCCCACAACATCATGTTTGGGGCAGTCGGTGGTCCAGTGCGAGAGGTGGGGGGTTCGAGTCCCACTCGGGGCAAAGAATGTTTCCCTCTCGTATGTGGCACCGTTCATTCGGGCCGATCGTCGGGGGTTCTCTCCGGGTACTCCGACTTCCTCCCCCTCTGCTTTGGAAATGTTCAGCCCACCAAATTTGAAAAATAAATGTAATTCTAAATTCTGAAATTTAAATAGCTGAGCTGACCCTTCGCACCACGTGATTGTAATATGTTTATGTCCAGTGTGTGGGAGAATGCGTGTGATTCACGTGAGCGTGCGTGTTGGGTTCAGTTCGCAGCGCTTTGAGCCGATTCGTGAAATTGGGTAAAGCGCCTATACAATACTCATTATTATTATTATTATCTTGCGTGCATGTAAAAGATTTCAACTCTTCCGAGAGAGGCCATGAAACAGAGAACAAGGACACCATGCATGCAGAAAAAAAGAAAAGAAAAGTTATATGTCACTTTTCTCCTTGAGGAAGGCAGCAAAATCCGAAATATCGACTATCTAGCGCGAAGCTGATTTTATTCACACTTGTTTTTTTTTTCTTTTTCTTTTGCATTTATATACGCGCTTTATCCCAAATATTTGGCTCAAAGCGCCGCATGCTAAACCCAACGCACACGCTCACGTGAATCACGCGCATTCTTTCGCACACTGGACATGAAAACATTACAATCACGTGGTGCAAAGGGCCAGCTCAGCCCGTAATTTAAGGTTCGGAATTTTAGAACTGAATTTATGTTTGAATATTGTGAGTTCGAGTCCCGGATGTGGCCAGATATTTGTGCTGGCTTCTTCATCGTTGCCCAGTCTTTGATCTCACCCGTATGTGGTGGAAAAGGACGTTCAACTCCCGAACACTCACCCCCACCCAAAGCTCTTTACACATTGCGAAGAGTTTTATGTGCTGAGCAACATAATGGCAACGCAATCCCTTCTGAGAAGATCGAATTTCCAGTAATTAGTAATGAAACAATAAGTATACACACCAATAGCCGAACCAGTGCTTACACCAGTTCCAGAAGAAGTAGTTAGTTAGTTAGTTAGTTAGTTAGTTAGTTAGTTAGTTAGTTAGTTAGTTACGTAGGGCTTAACGCCGCGCAAGAGTTAGTTAGTTAGGTAGGTAGGTAGGTAGGTAGGGCTTAACGCCGCGCAAGAGTTAGGTAGGTAGGTAGGTAGGTAGGTAGGTAGGTAGGGCTTAACGCCGCGCAAGAGTTAGGTAGGTAGGTAGGTAGGTAGGTAGGGCTTAACGCCGCGCAAGCAACAAAGACTATTTCGCAGCTACCAGAGGAAGCAGCAGTAACAGCAGTATTGTACTTGTTGAAAGCTTTACTTGAATTTCGCAGTCTCGGTTTTCAATGGCCGTGGCATGGCGGCGTGGCTCCGGCCATTACGCGTTTATAACACTCGGCTAATTAATTGCCACATTAACAGAACACACTCAGCGTGCGTGTCCTGCATGGAACACAGCAAGTCTCTCCGCCACTTTTTCACTCGTCTTTCTTCATTTGCCGAGCTGTTTTATGCCCCATAAATGCCGCACTGTTCACGACATCTGCGAGAATGCCATCACGCGTGAAAGGGAGAGAAATTTCCCGCCGTCGACCCTGCGTGTGGCGCCTTCTCGGCTGGTACAGTTATTGTTCGTGTTAAAAAGTCACGCCAACCTTGTTTCACAGCGCTAGCATGATGGTACGGGATGGGGAGGGCGGGGGGGGCGGGGGGGTGTCATATTTCGGCTTGATTCTCAATTAATTAAGACAATAAAAACGTTAAAAAAAAACGTGACATGTTTCCAAATTGCGATAGGGAGAAAGTGAAAGACGCGGCTGTACTTCGTAACATCAGAATGAACACAGTTTAAGTACTATGATAATTATGACGTATGGGCGTTGCTTTATTTTGTTGCTTTCTGTCTGATGGCTAAGCTGTGTGTAAGTGAGTCTTTGTGTCTATGTGGCTGTGTGTCTGTATGTGGTCAAAAATAGAAATACACAGGGCCTCAAAATTCCTGTACATTCCCTATTAGCCTCAGGCATCATAGTCACCTCTAAAAATGCTTCAGCCTGGAAACAAAAATTGCCATGCACAGATCATTCAAGCCTGACAGTGTGTGTGTGTGTGTGTGTGTGTGTGTGTGTGTGTGTGTGTGTGTGTGTGTGTGTGTGTGTGTGTGTGTAAGGTTTGCCTTGCAAATATCTGTCAACCGTGACAGATTTAGGTGATAGGCCGTCCAGCATGTGAACCGGCCTTCTTTGTGACAGGGAAAGTACCGAGGCGGAAGAGGGAGGTTTGGTGGGGCGGAGTGGGAAGGACGAGGGTCAAAGGTTGGGAGACAGACAGACAGACAGACAGACAGACAGTGATACAGATAGACATATACTACATACATATTCTTCCATCTTCCGTGCGTGCAGATTTAGCGAGGGCGGGGTGTGGAAAGGGCGATCCAAGCAACAGAAATGTCTGGTCGCGTTCACAGTCATTTTCTTCCTTCTCGCTGTCGCCTTTTTCATCGCCTTTCTCGTCGTTATCTTAGAGAAGGATTCAGAGGACACGTCGTCACACACGCCACAAGCACAAGGTAATTCTATAGTTAGTTATATAATCCAAAAGCTTTATGCTGCAGTCTACCTGCTAGTCACATGTTGAAATTTATAATTGCCTAAAAGGATGATTCAAGTATTATTGAAATCAGTGGAATTGGAATGCTGATAGTGCACAGGTTTGTCTGTCTGTCTGCCTTCCTGCCTGCCTGCCAGCCTGTCTGTCTGTGTGTGTGCACCCTCCTTTCTGTCTTTCTGCTTGCCTGTCAATCTTTTCCGTGTGTCATGTGTTTTCACTTTTTTTTATCAGTTATCGTAAAGAAATCCACAATATCTAGATTTTTGAAAGAATCTACAAAATCGTTCAATAACAATCGATATTGTGGACTTTCTTTCTAATGTTTGTATTGCAAATAAAAGGGTTTTTTCCCCGAGTTAAAGATTGCTGAGCGACTTTTTTCGGTAGCCATGATCGAGTCTTGATCAGCCTTAATGGGACAGCTCGCTTTCAGCCAGTCAGAACTCAGTGACTGAGACACACCCACGAAAGGCGAACGCACTTTGCCGGAAGGGCGAGGTCGTCTGACATGCCCGGCCTTCCTCGATCCATTCATTAGCCAATCAGCTGTCGGAATTTCTCTCAATTTTTCAATATTCTCTCTTAATTGTTTCTTTCTTCTTCATATCCTCCTCACACATCACAGCTACATTGTTTTTGTGTTTCAGGAGATGTCTGCACAACTCACAACTGTCTGCAGACTGGTAAGAGTTTTTTTTTTTTTTTTTTAAATACACTGAAACGAAGATGAAAAAAAAATTGGCTGCAGTTTGAACATGTTTTGTTTCCACGAGCACAATTCTCGCATAAACATTTTTCTGTTCAGAATTATGGTTATAAGTTTGTGATGATAAATCTTGCGACGACGACGACGACGACGATGATGATAATGATGATGACGACGACGACGTCGACGGTGGTGGTGCTGGTGGTAGTGGTGACGACGACGACGATGATGATGATGGTGGCGGTGATGATGGTGATGTGATGATTATTATGACGACGATGACGATGACTGTGGTGGTGATGGTTGACGGACGACGACGACGACGATGATGATGATGATGATGAAAGCGATTTTATATTTCAATCTTGATACCACAGCGGCCTACCTGTCCAACAATGTTGATCCCACAGTCGACCCGTGTCAGGATTTCTACCGGTTTGCGTGCGGGAGATGGAGAGACACACACAAACTTAAGGCCGGTGACAGCAAAGTCGACAACTTCTGGTTGGCGGATGACAAAAACAAAAACATCCTCAGATGTAGGTAAACAGTTCTACAAGCGTTTGATCACAAAATATTCGGGATTAAATGTATTTTGTCCTTTGCGATCTATGCGTGTTTTTAACCTTTTGATTTTCTGGTTATTTCCGGGTACGATCTTTGCTGTCAGATGGGCGTGTTTGTAAATAAGAAATAAATGCATAAATACAACAGAACAAAATTAATGTCAGGCTGGCGGTAAACCTTTTTCTGATATTTTCAGGCACAGTTTGTCGGTAGAAGAAATAAGTGATAATGATGGGCAAAACCCGCTAATTCTAGACGCTTTCCTTGATTAACTTTTTTTTCTTTTTGGCAGCCGCTCTTATGGCAAATGATCCAAATGCTACTGCCGGTGTTTCAAAGATGCGAGCTTACTTCAGAGCATGTGAGGATACAGGTAAGACTAAGCCTAGTCACGTGGCTAAAGGTCGAGGTCGTACCATTAGCCAAGCCAAGAGTTTGGCTCATTGGGTTGGTTTACGGGTTAAGGTAAGGCCTATCTCACCTATTTGTGGGCACAGTGAGGTGTTTGTTTCTTCATGACTCGTGTCATAATTTTTTTTTTTAAATTTACCTCCCTGCTTGTGTAGTTTTGGGTCCCGTTTTAAGACAGTTCATTGGTGGGTGTTTTCGTAAGGACAACAGCTCAAGCAGCTGTAGCAAAACTATTATTAATTCAATTTCAAAAATACTTAATTGTCCATCAAATAACACGTATAAAATGGAAAATTGTCTTTGGACTCACAGCTCGAAACAAAATAAGAATTAAAAAATGAACATTCTAATCTAATAAATCTTTTCAGATGGCATGAACATGTCTGATGAAATTGTTTTGAACACTGGGGCCCCTCAGAGATGTGGTTTTTTTTTTCCCATTGTTATTCTCAGTGTCTTCGTATTAACATAATATCATCATCACCGTCGTCGTCGTTCACGATGTTGTTGTTGTTGCTGTTGTCACTACAGTCATCATCATCATCATCATTGCCACCGTCCTCATCAATGTCATCATGTTCGGCATCATTATCACAGATCTATACTTTATCTTTCAGAGGCCATCGACGCAAGGGGAGTGCAGCCTCTCAAGGACCTGCTGAAGACAGGGGGCGATAACCTGTTCCCGACCTTGACCCCTCTGTGGACGGACGAGGGGTGGACGTTCCCGGAGATCGTGGAGCGGATCGGCTCCGTGGGCAGCCTTCAGACCGTCCCCGCCATGCTGCTCCAGGTGACGGTCGACAAGGCAGACTCCGCTAAGGTCACTTTTGAGGTACGGTCATCTCTGGAGCGAGCAATTTCAGCAAAACAGAAACCACACGTCGCCTGAATAAAATTTTAAAAAACCCTAAAGCTATGGACTTGATAATAGATTCAACCCTTTTTCCTGGTGACCAGTGGAAGTAATGTTAGTAATACGTCCAATTACAATGTTCTTTCTAGTGTGTATACCATACATGTGGTAAAGGAAATGCAATTACACACACACACACACACACACACACACACACACACACACACACACACACACACACACACACACCCCACGCCCCCCCCCCCCCCCCCCTTTTTTTTTTTTTTGCATCCTTTCTTGAAAAGTTTTCCAAAGACCCCGATAACTATTCAGTTCGCTCCTCCTCTTCCCTTACTCCACCCCCTCCTTCCAAATATTCAAGGGGCAAACTTCATTCAACATCTCAGATAATAGACGACTCCACTCGGCAAACCCCGAGGTCAAAGTCCCACCCCTTTACTCTGCCGTGTATTGGCAATACACAGCACGTTCAGGGTGGGGTGGGGTGGGTGTTTGGGGGTTTAACGTCCTTTTCCACCACATAGGGTGATATCAAAGACGGGGGCAACGATGAAAAAACTAGCACAAATATTTGGCCCCAGCCTGGATCGAACTCACGACCCGAGCATTAGAAGTCCAACGCTCTACCATTCGGCCACCCCGGCTCCCCCACAGCACGTGGGCGTCATTGGAAACAAAGGGTTTTTTTTTTTGTTTTTGTTTTTTGTTCAAGATGAAAGAGATAGACGTAATGGTCTCTTTCCTCAACTGCTTTCTTTCCATGTTTCATTCATATCAAACTACATGACTGCCGCTTCCCTCGCTGTAGTGTCTGCTAATAAAAAGAAAAGAAAAAAAAATGCCAGAACATGCCACGTGTTCTGCTCATTATGCCGCGGGACGCGATTGGCTGAATTCTAGGGGCTCTTGATTGACAGGTCATACATTACGTTGTCTGGAATACTCGTACCAATGTCGGCAAAGTGTAGAATAACTGAGCGAAAGAAACCATGAGCGAAGTGCCTTATAACCTCCGCATCTCTGTTCAGTTTGACCAGATCAGCATGACGCTGATGACGACTCACGTGTACACTGGGGATCGGGATTCCCCGATACTGAAGTGGTATGAGAACGTCTATACTGAGATGCTGACGCTGCTGGGAGCGAAGGAGGATACGGCCAGGCAGGACGCTGTGGATGTTGTCGACTTCGAGGTGGAACTGGCCAAGGTGTTTACTTGTGACATTGTGTTGTTGGGTGGGTTTGGATTGGGTGGGGATTGGGATGGGGTTTGGTTTTAAGTTTGGTTAGGTTTGGTTTGGTTTGGTTTGGGTGTGGTGGGTGGGGGTGGGTGTTTGGGGGGTTTAACGTCCTTTTCCACCACATACGGGTGATATCAAGGACGGGGCAACGATGAAAAAGCCAGCACAAATATTTGGCCCGAGCCGGGATACGAACTCACGAGATGAGCATTAGAAGTCCAACGCTCTACCATTCGGCCACCCCGGCTCCCCGGCTTGGGTGTGGTGTGGTTTTGGTTTGGTGTGGTGTGGTGCGGTGCGGTGTGATGTGGTGCGGTGCAGTGCGGTGTGGTGTGGTGTGGTGCGGTGTAGGGTGCTGAGATGTGGTGTGGTTTGTTGTGCTGCAGTGTGGTGTGGTGTGATTTGGTGTGCCCGGGCTGTGTGTGTGTGTGTGTGTGTGTGTGTGTGTGTGTGTGTGTGTGTGTGTGTGTGTGTGTGAAGGTGTGGGAGAAGGGATAGGAAATGTTTTGTATGTCAGTATTCCACCATTTTTTTTCTCTTTTTTTTATGGCCTTTATCTCGTGGCTGTCCTGACGATCAAGCTGTCTATTCTGCTTACACGCATATCAAAGTAGAAAGTTATGACTGATTAATATATTATGGGATGTGCTCGTCTGTTTCCTTCAGATCCTTGACCCTCCGGAACAGAAACTGAACTTAGCCAGGAACTACAACAACATGACGGTCGGAAAAATGTTAGATCGCTATCCACAGGTACGTGATTTTATAGGCAGAACGTGTTTACCTGTTCCTCCGCTGTTTTTCCTTTCCGTTTTGTGTTTTCTGTCTTCCATTTGTAAGGCTGTTTTTTGACGAGGGGATCTGGTCTAGTGGTTAAGGTGTCCGACTTTCGAATCCTTGTTGGGCAGGAATTGGGATGGGATTTTTCCTTTCCAAAATCAGTCAAAGACACGTAACCACTTGATTACGGTGCCTGTCCCACACTCGTGTATGCATACTCACACAAACACCAAGTGTACACATTAACAATCCCACGTCCATCTTTTGAAGAAGAGTAGGCCCATGGCCAGTGGCGTGGAAAACAGAAATACTGTCGATTGCACCAGAGTGGATAGCAGGGTGAAGATTTGCAAATAAAGTAGCGCTTAGCGGCAGCAGGCTTTCAGTGCTTCGTCCTCCGGCCCGGCGGCGCTCTGAGCATTTCATAAGAGATGGATATGTGCGCTGAGAATAAGTCTACCATATTTTCGCTGGTAAATTAAAAGCGACATAAGGCGCGCGCGCAGAGAGAGAGAGAGAGAGAGAGAGAGGGTGGGTGGCTGTGTGTGTTTGGGGGTTTAACGTCCTTTTCCACCACATAGGGTGATATCAAAGACGGGGTAACGATGAAAAAGCCAGCACAAATATTTGGCCCCAGCCGGGATCGAACTCACGACCCGAGCATTAGAAGTCCAACGCTCTACCATTCGACCATCCCGGCTCCCCGAGAGAGAGAGAGAGAGAGAGAGCGCTATGATAATTATGATAATGTGTTGCAGTTTGATTGGCTGGGGCTGCTACAGAGGTACTCGGGTGAAGCCAATATTCTCGTCACAGAGGACACAGAGGTGGTGAACATGGCGGTCAACTATTACGACAAACTGTTCCCTCTCATTGCCAACACTTCTACGAGGTATGCACGGAAACATAGTTGTGTGATACATTTGATGTTCCGCTGGTATGTATGCAGTATGTGCATACAATTGTGATAATTGTGCTCTTTGTGTGTGAGATCACCATTCTAACTACCACAGCCATTCTCATTGCTATTATTATTGCCCTTGTCATCTCTTTATCATTGTCATTTCATTGTCATTGCTATTCTCCTTGCCATTGTCGTCTCTTTACAATTACCATTCTCATTGCCATTGCCATTCTCATTGCCATTACATTTCTATGACATTGCCTTTGCGACTGGCTGAAGCCAAGGCACATAATTTTCATCGCTCACAGACACCATAAACACGCGCGTAAACACCCTCCCTCTGTTCAGATTTCCATGACTATAAAAAAACATGTTGTGTATGAATATGTTTGCAGGACCTTGTTAAACTATGGGATGTGGAAGATAGCGTTTACCTACGCCTCCCAGTCAAGTTCGGACGTCAGGAACATCAAGGAGCCACTGTTAAATGTAAGGCAGTGACATCTTCTTCTTCTTCCTGTTTGTCTCTGTCTCTGTCACTGTCACTGTCTCCCCCCCCCCCAACAAACACACACACACACACACACACACACACACACACACACACACACACACACACACACACACACACACAGATATGCACATACACACAGACAGACACCGGGGGGGGGGGGGACAGGGAAAGTTCCAATCAACACAGACAAACAGAAGAAATCAGTGGTACCACGCATGGCAAAAACAAAATAATGAAATGTCTGCAAACAGGAATATAATTAAGGTTGGTTAAGATTTTGGTTAAGAAAGTTCGAAACACAGAGAGAGAGAGAGTGTGTCAATGAATCAATGAAACTGTATTTTACAACGGTAGATTCAGTTGACGTCAAGTAGTCAGTTTTCATACCTGCCGTTGCTAAAAACTACTATTAACTAAGTAACAAAATAAGGAATAAAACAAGAAAATCAGACAGATTAATGCACAAATAAAACAGCAACAAACAAACAAACAGAGAGAGATACAAACAGGCACACAGAGACAGAGATCTGATCAAAACAGACAAGAGAAACAGTGTACAGCTGTATGCCCACGTTAGGGATCTCAATTATCTTTTTTTCTTAACATTAAATTTTCCTAGGCGCTACTGGGCATCACCAAAATCCCCTCGCGATGGAGACAGTGTGTGGAAGAGATGCTGGTGTACTTCCCCGAGGAGATGGGCAGACTCTACGTTGAAAGTCGGGGATTCACGGCGGGTGCAAAACAAAAAGTAATGGGTTGGATACAGTTTTTACTCTTCAGTGTCTTCTGCAGTCCGTGACACGATACCGCAACTGACTTTCTACGAATCACGCAGATAGTCGTGGCTGGTTGATGGGTTGACTGGTTGACTGGTTTGCCGGATTGTTGGCTGATTTGTTATTGTTATTGTTGTTGATGTTGTTGGTGTTGATGTTGATGTTATTTGTTTGGGTTTTTGTTGTTGGTGGTGGTGGTGGTGGTGGTGGTTTGGGGTGTTGTTGTTGTTGGTTTGGGGTGTTGTTGTTGTTGTTTGTTCGGGGTGTTGTTGTTGTTGTTGGTTCGG
This sequence comes from Batillaria attramentaria, assembly GCA_018292915.2. Lineage (NCBI taxonomy): Eukaryota > Metazoa > Mollusca > Gastropoda > Batillariidae > Batillaria > Batillaria attramentaria. The sequence continues at coordinate 828,809 of JACVVK020000090.1, forward strand.
GGTGTTGTTGTTGTTGTTGGTTTGGGGTGTTTTGTTGTTGGTGGTGTTTTTTTCTTTTTCTTTTTCTTTTTTTTTTTTTTGAAGTGGGGGGGGGGGGAGGTGATGGACTGATGGGGGGGGGGGGGGTGGCTGGTTTGTTTTTGTGTTGTTGTTAGTGGTGGTGGTTTGTATTTTTATTTCTGGGGTTTGGTTGTTATCTGTTTTTGTTCTTCTTTGTTTTTGTTTTTTTCCCCGGGGGATGCGGGGGGGGGGGGGGGGGGGGAGCCTTCCGGTGGGCGGGAATTTTTTTGTCGAACCTTGATCACCTGCAGCCTTGTTGGTTGGTTGGTTGGCTGACTGGTTGACTGGTTGACTGGCTGGCTGGTTGTTTTGACCGCTGTACTATTGTCCCTGTTTGCAGGCAGAGGAAATTATTGAGAATCTGCGAGCAACCTTCAAACAGACGTTACAGGCAACTGACTGGTTGACAGATTCCACGAAGAAAGCTGCCCTGGAAAAAGTAAGTATAGTTTATTTACGTGTTGATAGGTTTGTTGACTGGTTTGTTGACTGGTTTGTGCCTGGTTTGTTGAATGTTTTATTGACTGGTTTGTTGAATGGTTTGTTGAATGTTTTATTGACTGGTTTGTTGAATGGTTTGTTGGGTGGTTTGTTGCCTGGTTTGTTGAATGGTTTGTTGGACGGTTTGTTGCCTGGTTTGTGGGATGGTTTGTTGGATGGTTTGTTGCCTGGTTTGTGGGATGGTTTGTGGGATGGTTTGTTGGATGGTGTGTTGGATGGTTTGTGGGATGGTTTGTGGGATGGTTTGTTGGATGGTGTGTTGGATGGTTTGTTGCCTGGTTTGTGGGATGGTTTGTGGGATGGTTTGTTGGATGGTGTGTTGGATGGTTTGTTGCCTGGTTTGTTAAATGGTTTGTTGCCTGATTTGTTGCCTGGTTTGTTGCCTGGTTTGTTGGATGGTTTGTTTCCTGGTTTGTTGCCTGGTTTGTTGGCTGGTTTGTTGCTTGGTTTGTTGGCTGGTTTATTGCCTGATTTGTTGTCTGGTTTGTTGCCTGGTTTGTTGCCTGGTTTGTTCATTGATTTGTTGGTTAAGAAGTTCGTTTGTTTGATCTTTGTTCATCTGTTTTTAGTATGCTGGACATTTCATTCTGTCCTTATCTGAAGCTTCTGTGCAGAACAATGTTTAGTGAATACATATGTTTGAAAATCAAACACACCATCATGGGTTATCAATTATGGTTTTACCTTCCAGCTAAAACAGTTCTGTTTTTGAAAATGGCTAACCTATCACCCATCACCTATTCGTATATGAATAACTTATTTTGAAGAAAAGAAAAAAAAAAACCAAACCCACACAGTTTATTTGTCTAGAGAAAGGAGGTGATTGGTCCATTTGAATTCAGTGCAAATCATATAGTCTAACTCTGAAGAAATGTGATTCGTTATACCGTGGTAAACTTTCTGAATTACAGCTGGAGTATATGAGCGAGAAAGTGGGCTACCCGGAATATTCTATGAACGATACTTGGTTTGATGAACAGTTTGAAAACGTGAGTACTTGTTCCGTAGTCCTCTCTCGGCAGTCAGCAATATTCATTGTTAATTGATGTTAAGTGGTGAATGTTCGAAGAGCCCGTCGTCTTACCGAGGTATACGGTGACAATCAGGCACACACTCTTCACGTAGCGAGTTCTTGTACTGACTGCGGGAGAAGTCTCATTCACTCACAAAAAGACTCATGAGCGCGTAGAACAGTTACAGCTGTGTGGAGTTTATTACAGCAAAAAAAAAAAAAAAAAATCAAATCTGCCACAAATTCATTTCAATTTTCTTCAAAATGGCTGGACAACTTTGCCCCCCTGTTGTGGCAACCCCTCACATTTACTCTGTTTAAATCCTTTACTGACAAGGACTCATTGTCTGTTAATTTCCAGCTCAATATTTCTGACGGAACCTACTTGGAGAACACCGTCAATACAGTTGTGTTTAGTCGCATTCAAGACACGGAACTCTTGAAGAAACCTTTGGACAAAGGGAGGTAGGTCAGGTTGTCTTTACAAATACCATGAACGTTTTTTTGTTTGTTTGTTTGTTTGTTTGTTTGTTTGTTTGTTTGTTTGTTTGTTTTTTTTTTTGTTTTTTTTTGCCCCCAACTCTTTGCCAGCTCCAGTGGTATTCCTCCCGTCATGGGTGGAATCCATGGAGGGCTCAAAAGCTGGGGCAGTTTATATTATGCGTTGATGATGAGGAGGAGGATGCAGGTATGATGATGCTATGGAGGTCCTTGTGGTTTGGGACGGCGCTGTATTCCTGACAAACGTATTGAGACTTCAACATTGCATATGGAATTGTATTTCGGCCACCTCAAAATCATTTTGTTGCTAGTGTTATTCAGCCGGTCGGAGCCAGGCTCTGATGTGAGTATTCATGGTAACAGTGTAACAGTGATTGTATCGTTCTGATTTTTTTTTTTTTTTTTTTTTTTGTCACAGAGGTTACTAGAGTGTAAATGGTATAGTGAAAGATCGTTCTGATTTTTTTTTTTTTTTTGTCACAGAGGTTACTAGAGTGTAAATGGTATAGTGAAAGATCGTTCTGATTTTTTTTTTTTTTTTTTTTTTTGTCACAGAGGTTACTAGAGTGTAAATGGTATAGTGAAAGATCGTTCTGATTTTTTTTTTTTTTTTTTTTTGTCACAGAGGTTACTAGAGTGTAAATGGTATAGTGAAAGATCGTTCTGATTTTTTTTTTTTTTTTTTGGTCACAGAGGTTACTAGAGTGTAAATGGTGTAGTGAAAGATCGTTCTGATTTTTTTTTTTTTTTTTTTTTTGTCACAGAGGTTACTAGAGTGTAAATGGTATAGTGAAAGATCGTTCTGATTTTTTTTTTTTTTTTTTTGTCACAGAGTGTAAATGGTATAGTTAAAGATCGTTCTGATTTTTTTTCTTTTTTTTTGTCACAGAGGTTACTAGAGTGTAAATGGTATAGTGAAAGATCGTTCTGATTTTTTTTTTTTTTTTTTTTGTCACAGAGGTTACTAGAGTGTAAATGGTATAGTGAAAGATCGTTCTGATTTTTTTTTTTTTTTTTTGTCACAGAGGTTACTAGAGTGTAAATGGTATAGTGAAAGATCGTTCTGATTTTTTTTTTTTTTTTTTTGTCACAGAGGTTACTAGAGTGTAAATGGTATAGTGAAAGATCGTTCTGATTTTTTTTTTTTTTTTTGTCACAGAGGTTACTAGAGTGTAAATGGTATAGTGAAAGATCGTTCTGATTTTTTTTTTTTTGTCACAGAGGTTACTAGAGTGTAAATGGTATAGTGAAAGATCGTTCTGATTTTTTTTTTTTTTTTTTGTCACACAGGTTTCTAGAGTGTAAATGGTATAGTGAAAGATCGTTCTGATTTTTTTTTTTTTTTTTTTTGTCACAGAGGTTACTAGAGTGTAAATGGTATAGTGAAAGATCGTTCTGATTTTTTTTTTTTTTTTTTTTTTTGTCACAGAGGTTACTAGAGTGTAAATGGTATAGTGAAAGATCGTTCTGATTTTTTTTTTTTTTTTTTTGTCACAGAGGTTACTAGAGTGTAAATGGTATAGTGAAAGATCGTTCTGATTTTTTTTTTTTTTTTTTGTCACAGAGGTTACTAGAGTGTAAATGGTATAGTGAAAGATCGTTCTGATTTTTTTTTTTTTTTTTTTTGTCACAGAGGTTACTAGAGTGTAAATGGTATAGTGAAAGATCGTTCTGATTTTTTTTTTTTTTTTTTTTTTGTCACAGAGGTTACTAGAGTGTAAATGGTATAGTGAAAGATCGTTCTGATTTTTTTTTTTTCGTCACAGAGGTTACTAGAGTGTAAATGGTATAGTGAAAGATCGTTCTGATTTTTTTTTTTTTTTTTTTTTTGTCACAGAGGTTACTAGAGTGTAAATGGTATAGTGAAAGATCGTTCTGATTTTTTTTTTTTTTTTTTTTTGTCACAGAGGTTACTAGAGTGTAAATGGTATAGTGAAAGATCGTTCTGATTTTTTTTTTTTTGTCACAGAGGTTACTAGAGTGTAAATGGTATAGTGAAAGATCGTTCTGATTTTTTTTTTTTTTTTTTTGTCACAGAGGTTACTAGAGTGTAAATGGTATAGTGAAAGATGTAAAGCCGTGATAATTATTGTTGTCCATGTTGTTAGAATGCTCGTTTTTTATTTCAGGTGGGTTTTGTCACCTGCATCAGTGAACGCTTTCTACAGTCCCCAGTTCAATGAAATGAGTAAGTATCTTAGTACACAGGACATAGTGTATCTATTGTACTGGCGTGAAATTGAACGTGAAATGAAAATAGCGATTAAAATAAAGCAGGACTTTTTTTAATAGCCCAGGGCTGCATTCCGCGCTTCCTGTCATAAATATCATGGGGTTAACCAGGCCCGAGAACTACGGTATCTGCGGTGCCGGCTGTGGAATCATCCACATCAGGAGATGTGTCATAACAAAGTCGCGCCCGTGAAGTGGGTGAATCTGTGTGGCAATACCCTCCCCATTGGGCCCATAGCACACCCGCTCTTGGTAGGAGCCATCTTAACTCTTTGACGACGGAGCGCAATTTCTGACACACGATTTCCTATAGGAAATCGTGTGTCAGAAATTGCGCTCCGTCGTCAAAGAGTTAAAAAGGAAAAGCTTCCCCGCTTGCCTCGACTGGGATTTGAACCAGGCTGTTCCGGTCCATGCTCCGTAGCACTAACCACTACAGAACGAAGGACGGTCATGGCTTAGAGTAAGAACGATTCAGCAGCATGGTTAGTAGTTGGACATAATTATGGCACTGGTGAAATGAAATGTTGGACTGTCGTATGTCATTATCTTTCTTTTTTCGGTTCCAGTTCTGCCTGCAAGTATCCTTCAAGCACCGTTCTTCGACGACATGTTTCCTGAGTAAGTCTCAGTTCATGCACTCACACTGATGCCGTCTGTCTTCTTTTGGGTGTAGTATTTAAATGTGGAACGAAACTGTGGCTTTCCATTTTCAGTACGCACAGTATGTCTGCGCGCAAGACTAAGTATGTAACTGAAAAAAAAGGTGTTAATTAAGGGCAAACACATGGTAGACTGTTGACAGAATGTAATATTATATCTCTTAAAGCCCGCACCTTCCCCGCTATAAGATAAGACTGGTTAAAAAGAACGAACCACTGCACACCAGTAGGAGCCACTTCAAGCCATTTTGACGCAAGAGGCGGGCCTTCCCCGCTAGGCCCGAGACCGCTGCAGATTGCATAATAGTGGCTTGAAGTGGCTTCTAGTGATCTTAGGATTTGAAGCAAAATAGAGAATTTTGCTTGGTCTTTGAAGAGTTAGACATTTGCATCCGTCCTCTCTTTGGATTAAAGTTTGAGAACACAATTTTTCTTCTTCTTTTTTTCAGCGTCATCAACTATGCTGCTATTGGTTCAGTGATTGGACATGAGATTACACATGGATATGATTTCACAGGTATGTCGCTTTGCGTTTCAAACTATGCTGCTTATCACGCCAATATTTGCATGTTCAATTTCCAATCTTGCGCGTGTTTAATAAAGAAGGAAATAATAATAATAATAATGAGTATTGTATAGGCGCTTTACCCAATTTCATGAATCGGCTCAAAGCGCCGCGAACTGAACCCAACACGCACGCTCACGTGAATCACACGCATGCTCTCGCACACTGGACATAAACACATTACAATCACATGGTGCGAAGGATCAGCTCAGCTATTTAAATTTCGGAATTTAGATTTGCATTTATTTTTCAAATTCCAATGCAAAATCTCCAATTCCAAATCTCGATCATTTCTTAAGGAACCGTCAGAGGACAAAACGTAGAGAACTGAAGCTAGGTAATAGTAGGACTTTGTAAAGAGGACTTCGCTTAGCAGGATAACCTATTTACATGTAAATTAAGCACGTTATAGGTACCATTAGCTAATCGCAGCGCCTTATCCGCTCGCGGCCTCTACTGTTTGAACCTAATTTCTGTCACATGGTGTGAGCGTTTTGGAGTTTGTTGGAAACTTGCTGTTGGTAGCGGCCATGTTGAGAAAATGGCTGATAAAACTGTGACGTCGGTTGTATGTTATGCTTGTTTTTAACATGTTTATCAGCTACAGTCAACCAGAAGTTGCATTAGTATTTTTTTAGGACCCGAAACTGAAAACCAAACCGCTTTGGAAATGTTCAGCCCACCAAATTTGAAAAAAAAAAAAAATGCAATTCTAAGTTCCGAAAATTAAATAGCTGAGCTGACCCTTCGCGCCACGTGATTGTAATGTTTATGTCCAGTACAGGTGTCTGAGAGAATGCGTGTGATTCACGTGAGCGTGCGGGTGGGGTTCAGTTCGCGGCGCTTTGAGCCGATTCATGAAATCGGGTAAAGCGCCTATACAATACTCATTATTATTATTATTAAAGTCGCTTAGTGTAACCGACACCATTTTTAGGGGGTTGTTGTTGTTGTTGTTGTTGTTGTTGTTGTTGTTGTTGTTGTTGTTGTTTGGTTGGTTGGTTGTTGTTGTTTTCAGTTTTCACAAAAGTGACTGGGCGAGCTGGTATTTATGGGAGCCCGTCACACGTAAACAGACTATTAACAAAGACATTACATTACCAAGATGCGCCACTCACTATATAACGAGTGACGTCCGCCAAGTGGGTTGCGTCCCTTCGGTCTGTCAGGGATACCGCGGGTAATAATACAGTATGTCTTTGCAATGGCGCCGTACGTGTGTTGTCGCTCACTGTGACGCAATTACAGCCGATATAATCGGTGTAAATTTGTTCACTGGGGTTCTGGGGGTGGGGTGGGGGTGCATTTTCAGGTTTTAGTTCATGTGCTTTCTCTATCATTGTCTTTTGTCTCTTGGATGTTACTGATCTGTGACTGATCAACATCGTTTTGTGCTGTTGTGATCACTGATGTGGCGGTGAAATTTTGGTTTTGTATCAAGGTTGTTTCCGTCTTACCCTGTTTGACAGGTCATAAAAATTATTTCACTAAGTGTGTCCCACATCTGACGAATAATGCAGGTATTCTTTGTTTTTGTTTTGATATTCCCTGTCTACATGAGTATACTTGATCATGTGCCCAAATTCACACACAGGGATTCACAAACATTACGTGCAGTACGAACACTGACATGGGGAGAGTGACAGAAAGACAAAGAAGGTGAGGGATACATAAAACAGTAAAACTGAAACAAGAGTGGATACAACCTACTTTAACCTACTTGAAATCTCCGACAGAACCATGTCAAGTGTCAAAACAGCAGAAAACCTCATCTGCTTTTATGGCAACATTATTTTCAACCTTCTCTCAAGTACCCAGTACATAAAACAGTAAAACTGAAAAAAGAATGAATACAGACTTTAATACTTTAAAATCTTTGAACTCTTTGAAATCTCTGACTAAACCGTTTCAAAACAGCAGAAAACCTCTGCTTTTATGACAACATTATTTTCAACCTTGACTTAAGTACCCATCAAAGGCGCTGTATTTCATGTACGAAGATCCAGCCGTCTGCAGTTTTCTACCCATCGACTGCACCTGAAGTACAATATATACGCCCGTTAATGTTGATATATGGCCCATTAATGCCTAGTGGCCCCGCCACGATGACCAATGCAAACAGCGTGGGTCTCAGTCACAGAGCCACTAGGCATTAACAGGATCATCTAAACACACACACACACACACACACACACACACACACACAGAGTCTTGGTTGACGATCTATCAATCCATACTATATAATATCTATCTGTCTGTTGGACTATGATGATCAACCATCACAGGATGAAGTGCCGAATAGCACCTAACGTGTTTCCTGGGGATTCACACCCTATTCCGCACGACGAAATCAAACAGGATCTAGTGACGGTTCGAAAAGTGATTCACTTTAAAAGTGTTTGCTGTATACTGTATAATTATCGTCGGATAGCACTCACACACACACACACAAAATAAAAATGGAACAAACACCTCATCCTTTAAAGTCCAACCCTATTTCAATCCACAAATGTAAGTACATCATTTGGATAATTTAATGAAGAAGGCGGCTGTTTCTTTACCCCGCCGATCACTTTAGATCTAGAGGAAAGAAACCAGGCTACTTCAGTCTTCAATTTCTAACCTAAAAATGCTGAAATAATGGACAGAAACTTACCTTTCTTCATCTCTTGGGAAACGAAAAAATGACATTCCTTGACAATCGCTCTTGTATCGCGCATTCGAACAGTTAATCGCGCTGCAGGCGTCACCACCCCAGTGCAATTTCTTGCTTGTGGTCATTGTGACGAGTGGCGTTATCCCTGATCAAGCGAAGGGACGTCACTCCGTCAGCGGTCCCGCAAAAACGTCGTGAGTGGAACATCTTGGTAATGTAATGTCTTTGCTATTAATACCTAAAACTATTTCTGCACTCAGGTCGTGGCTTTGATAAATACGGTAATCTCGCCTCATGGTGGAAGATGGAAGACGTAGAGAAGTTCAGCGACAAGGCTGAGTGCATTGTTCTGCAATACGGCAACTTCTCAGATCCTGTGTTGCCTTTGAAAGTGAGTTGTAGACGTTCATGCTAACCCATGGACGTGTGTAATGTTCTTTTCATTTCGTAGTAAACCCGGCAGTTGGTTGACTGACTATGGTGCGTAAAGTTTGTTGTTGTTGTTGTTGTTGCTTTTCTGTTGTTGTTGTTGTTGTTGTTGTTGGTACATTAATATGTCTCTAATTCAACGTGTGTGTGTGTGTGTGTGTGTGTGTGTGTGTGTGTGTGTGTGTGTGTGTGTGTGTGTGTGTGTGTGTTTGGCTGATTGGGTTATCAGTTTTTGATGCTTTTGTTTTTGTTATTGTTAACTTGTTGTTGATCTTTTCTCTAACGTAACTCTGTGTGTGTGTGTGTGTGTGTGTGTGTGTGTGTGTGTGTGTGTGTGTGTGTGTGTGTGTGTGTGTGTGTGTGTGTGTGTGTGTGTTTTATTCACAGGTTAACGGGCACACAACACTTGGTGAAAATCTTGCAGACAACAGAGGAGTGAGGGAGTCATACAGAGTACGATCTCTCTCTCTCTCTCTCTCTCTCTCTCTCTCTCTCTCTCTCTCTCTCTCTCTCTCTCCTTTCGTACCTGTGAGAAGTGTCAGTGTCAGTTCAGAGAAGAGTTGTTTACTTGTTCATGAGAAGTCAAGGCAGGTCCTCTTGTTCTCCGTTCCCTGTACTGGACTCTGCCTCAGATGATTAAACCGGCTCTTAACTGGGCACTGCGGAGCGCCACAGTGCTGTCGGCCACAGTTGTGACACAGTTGTGATTTGGGGGGTTTCCGGCGCTGTGGTGTCATCACAGCAACCTGGATTTCAAATAGCCACAACTGTGACTGTGGTTTCCACAACAGATTCTGATTGGCTGTACTACGTCACTCGGCGCGCAAACATGGCGGACAATGCATCTTCAATCGGTTTGTCACCGAGAACAGTTGTGTTCAGTTTTGTAGTTAGTAGACACACCGAGCGCAACGACTGTGATGTGCACATGTGTGTTTCGCGCGCTGTGCCCAGTTAAGAGCAGACTTTAGGTTGGTAGTTTTGATGAATTCGGTGGTCTTTAGGAGTTCCGTTTTGGTGCCCCAGAGTTTCTCCGTTAGCGTTTTGTGTCAGAGAAAGAAATAAAGATACAAGTTCGTGCTGATCCAACAAGAATTCCTTGGTAAAACTTATTGGTATAGATTAAGACACCTTTGACATGTTGTCCACAGGCTTACCGTAAAGCTATTGCCCAGCGAGGAGAGGAGGATGGCAAGTTACCAGCCTTACCCTACACTCCAGACCAGCTCTTTTTCATTGGTTACGCTCAGGTAAGATAACAACAAACATGGTAATTGATATGATACTTATAAGTTTTATCAGTAGTAATTTACCACAATAAAAGTAGTATCCCGCTTGTGTTTTTTCTTATCAGTCACTTGAACATCCTTTTGTTTACTTTTGTTTTTGTAAATCCTGTAATTGATTTCGACTTTGTTCCTTTCAGGCAATGTATGCAAAGGCCGGTATAATATTGTCTGTTGGATTTGTGTTTGTTTGTTTGTTTGTTTGTTTCTGAAAATACACGTTCCACAAACATATTTATGTCTACAAAGATGGATGTTGTATTTCGGCAGACATGGTGTGGAAAATTCGAAGATGATTACCGTCAGCTGTTGCTTCTTACAGATATGCACAGCCCTCACAGATTCAGGTGGGTGGGTCGTTGTCGTCGTCGTCGTTGTCGTCGTTGTTTTTGTTGTTGTTGCTGTCAGTAATGTTACCGTCCGTGCTTTGTACTCGTCTTCTTTGCTCGTGGCACGGTCAACCGATGAGTGCAGAATTTGAATTTCCGCCGGGTTGCGCAGCCTGCAGACGGCAATGTATCGCAGTCAGAGCTCTGTTAATCACTAAGATAGAATATTTTAAGCGTACATGCGCACTCAAAAATGCGACTGTTGGAAAACATAAGTTGACCTCTTCGAAGCCTGATAATGCTGGGATATGGTTGCCTGTTTTTATGTTGTTTCCATAGTAATGGAAACAACATAATAGGACGGGCTAAAATTTCCACGTTCATAGGCAAGCATCTGTGGTACAAACGCACGTCACTGCCGATCTCCCGCAGAGACGATTATGCAAGTGTAACTCTGACAATGACGTAAGAAAACTTGCGTCATCGATGCTGACGCGTATGGTGTTCCGAACGCAGTTCTCCTCCTCAGTGAGTGCCGTCTGTGCGGATGTGTGTGCGTGTGTGTGTGCGTGTGTGAATTGTGTCCGGGCCCGTTTCTTCGAAGATACTTAACCGAATGGCTTCAAATTTGGGGTATCCAAATTTATCAAAATGTTACATTAGACGATTCAAGCGTGTGATGATTGCTTAAGTGATTTGGGAGTTATCGCCCTTTTGAGACAAGTTGGTTGTCTTTCGTGTACAGGCGTAATATTTATTTAAATCACTCAATTGTTTGGCAGTAGATAGCTTGAATACGGACTCTGAATTGACTCACTACTAGAAAATGGTCGCTCTTATAGTTTTCATGTAAACCGAGCCTGAGTTGACATTGCATGTGAACCCAGTTCAGATGCCTATTTCTCCGAAAATACTAAACCGATCGATTTCAAATTTGGGGTTTCTAAATGAATCAAGATTGTTGAATAGAAGGCCCGATCCAGGTACGATTGCACACATGATTTGCGAGTTATCGCCCTTTTCAAAAAAAGTGGCTTTCTGGCGTTTAAAGGCGTAATATTTACCTAAACCACTCCATTTTTGGGACATAGATAGCATGAATACGGACTCTCAACTGAGTGAATTTTGGAGGTTGTCGCTTTTATACTTTTGGCGTAAACCGTACCTGATAAAAGTGCTGGTGAACACACTTTAGATCTCAAAATCGCTCCTACTATACATAGATAATGAGCCTGGGGTGCCATAAAAAATATACAAAAAAAATTAGAAAAATTCACTGCAGCCGTTGTCGTCAGTTGACTCGAAAATTTGTACTCGAAGCACATTTCCTTTACACAAGCCACACGCCTCACAAACATCGCAGAAAAGGCACACGCGCACTGACGCAAAACTGTATCAGCGTCAGTTTGCCGACGTCATGTTTGATTGACGTGGGGGTGTGTCGTCACTTTTCGGAAGTTCTCTATTTGTAGACGGGGAAAGCGGGAGTTTCATTGATGTAGTGAGCTTTGTTTTTCCCACTGACTCTCACTCAATAGCATAGTAGAGTGAGAGAACACCACATAGGTCTCAATGGAGCACATGCACAAACGCGGCTCGCGCAAGTCTGCGTGCGTGCGTGCGTGCGTGCGTGCGTGCGCGCGCGCGTATGTCTGTGTGTGTCTGTGTGCGCGCGCGCGCAGCAGACATAACACATAGTGAAAAAAACGTTCGCCGCGCAGACTTGTCTGTTAAACACATTGAGCCGGTATAAATTCGATCTTTACACTGCGCAGCAGCAACACTTCAATTTTCATGGGGCTGCTTTCATTGCAAGAATTGTATCCGAGTCAAAGTTATTACGTCAAATGTATTATGCGTCATCCCAATGAGGAAAACGTCATAGATTTCAAAGAAAACAACTTGACGTCTCTCCTCCAAAACCAAGATTGGTCTGACAAGCCCGGTCAGTTGTTTCCATTGAGAGAGAGAGAGAGAGAGAGAGAGAGAGAGTGTGTGTGTGTGTGTGTGTGTGTGTGTGTGTGTGTGTGTGTGTGTGTGTGTGTGTCCTCCCGTATACATGGCATTACAAAAGTACGACCGTGACGACAGCAGGTGATTAAATGGAAACAACATATTGGGCTGGTCAGTGGCCATCTTGTTTATGTTGTTTCCATAGTAATGGAAACAACATAATAGGACGGGCTAAAATTTCCACGTTCATAGGCAAGCATCTGTGGTACAAACGCACGTCACTGCCGATCTCCCGCAGAAACGATTTTGCAAGTGTAACTCTGACAATGACGTAAGAAAACTTGCGTCATCGATGCTGACGCGTATGGTGTTCCGAACGCACTTCTCCTCCTCAGTGAGTGCCGTCTGTGCGGATGTGTGTGCGTGTGTGCGTGTGTGCGTGCGGCTGTGTGTGTGTGAATTGTGTCCAGGCCCGTTTCTTCGAAAATACTCAACCGAATGGCTTCAAATTTGGGGTATCCAAATATATCAAAATGTTACATTAGACGATTCAAGCGTGTGATGATTGCTTAAGTGATTTGGGAGTTATCGCCCTTTTGAGACAAGTTGGTTGTCTTTCGTGTACAGGCGTAATATTTATTTAAATCACTCAATTTTTTGGCAGTAGATAGCTTGAATACGGACTCTGAATTGACTCACTACTAGAAAATGGTCGCTCTTATAGTTTTCATGTAAACCGAGCCTGAGTTGACATTGCATGTGAACCCAGTTCAGATGCCTATTTCTCCGAAAATACTAAACCGATCGATTTCAAATTTGGGGTTTCTAAATAAATCAAGATTGTTGAATAGAAGGCCCGATCCAGGTACGATTGCACACATGATTTGCGAGTTATCGCCCTTTTCAGAAAAAGTGGCTTTCTGGCGTTTAAAGGCGTAATATTTACCTAAACCACTCCATTTTTTGGACATAGATAGCATGAATACGGACTCTCAACTAAGTGAATTTTGGAGGTTGTCGCTTTTATACTTTTGGCGTAAGCCGTACCTGATGAAAGTGCTGGTGAACACACTTTAGATCTCAAAATCGCTCCTACTATACATAGATAATGAGCCTGGGGTGCCATAAAAAATATACAAAAAAAATTAGAAAAATTCACTGCAGCCGTTATCGTCAGTTGACTCGAAAATTTGTACTCACAGCACATTTCCTCTACAAGCCACACGCCTCACAAACATCGAAGAAGAGACGCACGCGCACTGACGTAAAGTAAGTGCGTCATGTTTGATTGACGTGATGCTGTTTTTTCTTGGGGTGTCTCGCCACTTTCTTTCCGAATTCCTCTGTTTGGAGACGTGGTGTATTTTACTTCTACTATGTCGCCATCTTCGTGCAATCGCAGAGAAGACACGGGATATAACAGAATACAACTCCAATACTTTATGAACAGAATATGCACGGAGAACAAATTCATGAAAGAAGAAGAACCCAGAACGCTGTGCAGGGCTGCTTACGTACTGAACAGGTCAGATCCATCGCAGAAAAGGCACGCGCGCTCTGACGCAAAAGGCAGTATCAGCGTCATTTTTCCGACGTCATGTTTGATTGACGTGATACTGGCATTTCTTGGGGATGTGTCGCCACTTTTTGGACGTTCTCTATGTGTAGACGGGGAAAGCGGGAGTTTCATTGATGTAGTGTGCTTTGTTTTTCCCACTGACTCTCACTCAATAGCATAGTAGAGTGAGAGGACACCACATAGGTCTCAATGGAGCACAAACGCGGCTCGCGCGAGTCTGTGTGTGTGTGTGCGTGTGCGCGTGCGTGCGTGCGTGTGAGTGTGTGCGCGCGCGTGTGTACGTCTGACATAACACATAGTTAGAAAACGTTCGCCGCGCAGACTTGTCTGTTAAACATATTGGGTCGGTATTAATTCGATCTTTACACTGCGCACGCAGCAGCAACACTTCAATTTTCATGGGCCTGCTTTCATTGCAAGAACTGTATCAAAGTTATTACGCCAAATGTATTATGCGTCATCCCAGTGAGGAAAAACGTCATAGATTTCAAAGAATACAACTTGACGTCTCTCTTCCAAAAACAAGATTGGTGTGACAGCCCGGTCAGTTGTTTCCATTCCGAGAGAGAGAGAGAGAGAGAGAGAGAGAGAGAGAGAGAGAGTGTGTGTGTGTGTGTGTGTGTGTGTGTGTGTGTGTGTGTGTGTGTGTGTGTGTGTGTGTGTGTGTGTGGATACATGGCATTACAAAGGAACGACCGTGACGATAGCAGGTGATCAAATGGAAACAACATATTGGGCTGGTGGCCATCTTGTTTTTTTTTATCATTATTATTATTTTAAAGATGGAGTGAGCGGTGGTCTAATAGGTAGCGCGTCGGACTACTGAACGGCCGTCACCGCTGTCACGGCGATGAAGCGTGGGTTATCCGGCTTTTCTCCCCCAGCAATTTGAAAGATACGATAGGTATTGGGTGGCGTTGCACCGCGGTGACGTGCTTCCCCCTAGAGAAACAAAGGACGTACCCCCCCCCCCCTCCCCACAGGGAAGCAGCCCGAATTTCCCAAAAGGGACAATAAATAAAGTATATAGTTTGAACTAGTTGCAACATCTTCCTGTTTGTTTGTTTTCATTGTCTAAAGGATCTTTCTATCCAGAAGATAAAGAAGTTTTTCCGTTTCTGCAAATGTATCTAATTTTTACGTGTTTCCTCTCTCTGCCAATTTTCCAGGGTGAATGGAGTCGTTCAGAATAACAAGGACTTTGCACGTGCGTTCAACTGCCCCAAGGCTGCCCCGATGAACCCAGACAAGAAATGCACGGTGTGGTGAAGTCTGGAGGCGCCCACTCATGTAGCAAAATTCTGGTTTTCTCCCTGTCTGCATGCATGTAGTTTGCTGGGCGTTATATAGATATAGATGCTCTGTAATTGTAGGTTTGTGTAAACATGTCCTATGAATAACAATGTTCCACATAATTATGATTTGAGAATTGAGACGATTCACATGCCCATCTTCTTTTGATTAATGTGCCATTAACTGAATAGTCCATTCGTATTCAATAAAGGCGAAAGTATGAAAATTAGGTGGTTTTTTTTTTTTACTTTGCAGAATGATTATATGCCATATCAGAGGGTGTACTGTGTGCCACAGTGTGTGTGTGTGTCTGTGTGTGTGTGTCTGTGTGTCTGTGTGCACGGTCTGTGTGTGTGTGTCTGTGTGTCAGTGCGTGCGGCGTGCGTGTGTGTGTGTCACAGTGTGTGTTGGGGAAGTGGCTAATGCCAATGAGGGGAGGGGTACCGGGAGTTGGGGGGGGGGAGGGGGAGGAGGGTGTATAACAGCTACCCTCTATTCAATCCAATCAGACTGACAGGCCGGCAACTTCTCAAGTGCTTTAGCCTTGTCTGCGACGGACACGTTACGCAAACGGATCCGGACCACACAGCATGAGGAAACGTGCAGCGTCAGGACGGAGCAAACACAACCACTTCTGTACTGTACCCGTGAGGAAACGGCGTATGTACGGCCGAGAAAATGGATGATTTCGGACCCACATGCTTGAGTGGGAACTTGAGGATTCGCTTTGCTGGCTGCTGAAAGGCGTGCCCTTTGAAGCCTGGCATTTCGGACAGGCCGTCAGTCGGCACGTGCGTCTGGTACTTCAGACACGCCACTCTCCATCGCTCGTGCGATATTGCTACAGTAAGCATAATTATGCTCTCTGCTGCTGAAACTGGGTCTAAAACCACTATCGTTTGTTTCAACGATTGATGGTTTGTTTACGGGTGTAACGCACTTTTCCGCTACTGACATACGGGTAATATCAAAAACGAGGCAATGCGAAGAAAGCCAGAACGGATTTAATTTTTTTTTTTTTTGCCTCCACCAAGGATTCTAAGTCACGGCCTGAGGTTGAGCTTTGAAAGTCCAACGCTCTATCATTTTAGCTATCTGCTCAAAATCAGTCGGCTGTTGTTTATCTGTTGTTTACTGAAGAAGAAGCTTGAACTTCGTTAGTGTTGTTGTTGAGCGTGCGTGCGTGCGTGCGTGCGTGTGTGTGTGTGTGTGTGTGTGTGTGTGTGTGTGTGTGTGTGTGTGTGTGTGTGTGTGTGTGTGTTAGTGTATGTTCTTGTTCTTTTTAGTTCTTCTTAGTAATGTTGTAGTTGTAGCAACGGCAAGTTGGAAAATACACCTACGTCTGGTTAAAATTCCCACCATTTGGCAAAATTAATAACAAATCATTTAGTCATTGTTTCTCGACGGTTTTCACTGTTTTCACTTTTGTCTGGGATGAAACTTAGTTACCAAGTCAACAATGTCGGCACACAAATTTAGAGAGGGGCTAAAAATCCAAATTATATTTAGCGGAATTGCTACCACACGCGCCGATACCTATTGGTGGGTTGTAATCTGCCGTGTCCGCAGAGGCTGTGTACAGATCGAACTGAAGACACAATCTCAGCAGGAAGGAGAATGGTGACTCGATCTCTAGTGGACTTTGATTTAGAACGATGCCCGTGTTGCCCTGCAGATAAATCTTTTATCTTATATCTCGAGCGTCACTTGCAGGCAGTAAGTGTGTGAGAGGGCGAGAAAGAGAGTGAGTGGGTGTGAATGTCGATGGCTGAGGATCCAGGAGGGAACATTGCGGAGAGCGAGTATGTGTTTCAGTGCCACAGTGCAGGAAAAAGGGAGAAAAAGACAAAAGAGAGAGAGAGAGAGAAACGCACACACACACACACACACACACACACACACACACACACACACACACACACACACACACACACACACAGAGAGAAAATTATGCACTAAACTACAAGAAACAAAACCATAGTGTGCCGGTGAGAGAGAGAGAGAGAGAGAGCATGATTGTGTGTGTGTGTGTGTGTGTGTGTGTGTGTGTGTGTGTGTGTGTGTGTGTGTGTGTGTGTGTGTGTGTGTGAGAGAGAGAGAGAGAGAGAGAGAGAGAGCATGATTGTGTGTGTGTGTGTGTGTGTGTGTGTGTGTGTGTGTGTGTGTGTGTGTATGTATGTGTGTGTGTGCATGTGTCTGCGTGCATGCGTGTGTGCGTGCGCCTGTGTGTATGCGTGAGTACGCGTGTCTAGAACATCACTCAAACTGCCCGAAACTGGCAAGTTTACAACTCTCCAGTTGAAACTGGCATGACAGAACCCCAACGCCGTTGCCAAAATTAGATCTGCAGTTCTATTTCGCGAGCTCGTTTACTCGCCCCGCCAAGATACGGTGTAGCGGAGGTCTGTCCAGCACTTTCTCATTCCAATCGTTGAACCGTGTGATTGACGTCCTGCCTTCACTTCGCCAAGTGACATATCTAGACATGGAGTCGTCTCAATCCAGCTCCCTCCCCCACCTGTTGTACCTAACAATAGAATCTCTTCTTCCGTCTGCCAGCTTTTCTTTTTACCTATCCCGTGCAGCTATAGGCAGACCTGTGTTTACCGAGATGCAAGAAAAAAATGAATTGTGTCTTCTATGATAGATACAACTGGGGTTTTTTGTTTGTTTTGTTTTTTTACTCCAGCAGATAACAAGAGCTCCCAAAACAGTAGTGGAATTCGTGATACTGCTTTTCTCCTAGAATCTTGGACTTGAATTTTCTATTAACCCTTATTCTGGGATTTTGCTTTTCCGTATTGTTTAATAAATTCACTGAACGTGGACATCTCCGCCAATATCTGGGGAGCCGGGGTGGCCGAATGGTACAGCGTTGGACTTCTAATGCTCGGGTCGTGAGTTTGTATCCCGGCTGGGGCCAAATGTTTGTGCTGGCTTTATCATATTTGCTCCGTCTTTGATGTCTTCACCCGTATGTGGTGGATAAGGACGTTAACCCCCAAACACCCACCCACCCACCCGCCGCCAATATCTGCTTCTCGGGTCGTGTTGTAGTTAGTGATTAGTGAAGGATTTTGCCCGTGGTACCTTCAGGGTGGGTAAAGATGCGAACATGCAGTAGATCTTCTGGAACACTTTTCCCTGTCTTGGGAATGCCAGACATAGAGAGAGGGTTCGCTATTTGCGTCAGTTTGTTTATTTGTTGGGTAAATCAGCTGTTACAAACACTGAACCTGATAGGCAGACTGCTGCGCCTATTAAGACACAAAAATGTTGTCTGCTGCTTAAATAGATGTTTATGGAAAGAAGACATCGACTTTACCCAGAAACCCCATCCAGAGGTATTTCATACGCATTGAAATACTACATACAAGGAAAAGATGTTTAGTAAGGTTGGACAGTCTTGACCGTAGCGGGACGCGTTTCGCCGGAATTTCACCGGCTCATCAGCCACCTTAGGTCAAGACAGAGCGGGAAGAATAGGTAAAATATATTTAGGAAATACCGTGACTGACTGTCAACGCCGATTTTACCTGCACCAGTGTTTTCATTTTACCTGCGAAATAAAGTGTCAACTGTTACAAATGCTGCATCCGAGAGGTAGACAGTTGCGTTCACCGAGATACAAAAAATATGCATCCGTTATTTTCTTTCTTTCTTTCTTTCTTTTTTTTTTCTGCCCCCAACTCTTTGCGAGCTCCAGTGGTGTTCCTCCCAGGTCATGGGTGGAATCAACGGAGGGTCGGAAACTGGGGCAATTTTTTAAAATTATTATTATGCATGATGATGGAGATGACAATGATGGTTTGCTGATGCTATCACGGGAGGTCCGTGTGGTTTGGGACTGCGGGACAGGGCCGCATTCCACGCTTCCTGTCATAAATATCCCGGCATTAACCAGGCCCGGGAACTACGGCACCTGCCGTGCCAGCCGTGTAATCATCCACATCATGAGATGTGTCATACCGAGGGAGGCACCCCAAAGTCCCACCCGTGAAGTGGGTGAATCTCGGCTGTGTGTCAACAGCCTCCCCACTGATTGGTCCAGAGCACACACGCTCCTAGTAGGAGCCGATCTAGGTAGGGAAAATCCCGCTTGCCTCGGCTGGGACTCGAACCCGAGTCTCCCGGTCCATGGTCCGAAGTGATAACGACTACACTTCGGGGGCCGGTTATGCAGCCGTTCTTAGACTAGCAATGCGGGAAGTTCTCTATCTTCATTAGTGTTTTGTTTTACTTGTGAACACCGCCTTGAACTTCCATCTGTGACAACGACAGCATCTGCACGAAACAGATTGTCGAGCTTAACGGCCGAGATACAAATATTTGGTCTACTGCTATTCTCGTATGCAGCCGCATATGCACCTGCAAAAATGAGTCAGTTTTGTCGCACGTGCGAATTCGAAAAATGCGAAAAACTCTCTCTGTTTTTAAGAGCAGTCTTAAAACGTTCCTATTTCACAAAGCCTTCCATTAATTTCCTGTGCAGGTTGTCAGTTTCACCACTGTATGTTTGTCTATCTTTATAAAAATGCGCGCGAGTGTTGGCGCATTGAGTTTTACTCAAGAGAAATGCACCTTACGAATACGTCATTATTATTATGAGAAGGATGGTATCTGCATCGGTTGTATATGATGAAAAAAGGACGTTAAACCCCCAAACACCCACCCCACCCTGCATCGGTTTGTGTGTGTGTGTGTGTGTGTGTGTGTGTGTGTGTGTGTGTGTGTGTGTGTGTGTGTGTCTGTCTGTCTGTCTGTCTGTCTGTCTGTCTGTCTGTCTGTTTGTATCTCTGTGTGTGTGTGTGTGTGTGTGTGTGTGTGTGTGTGTGTGTGTGTGTGTGTGTGTGTGTGTGTGTGTGTGTGTGTGTGTGTGTGTGTGTGTCTGTGTCTGTGTCTGTGTGTGTTCAAGTTTGCCTGTGAATGAACTTCCATCTGACACACACACGGTATAATATATGAGACCAGAGGCAGAATGTTGCGTAGCTTAACCGAGATACAAATATCGTGTGTGTTGGCTATAGATACAGCCGTGTTTAGACCTGCAATTGAAGCGAGAGGGTAACTTGGCAGATCTCGCTAGTGCATCTGCATCAATTGTGTGTACGTGCGCGCGCGCGCGTGTGTGTGTGTGTGTGTGTGTGTGTGTGTGTGTGTGTGTGTGTGTGTGTGTGTGTGTGTGTGTGTGTGTGTGTGTGTGTGTATTTTGGGGTAATGGGTAATGCCTAAGGAGAGAAGACTGATGAGTCCCGTAAAAAGGAGTAAAACTGATGAGAGGTCAAGGCCGTCTGAGGAACAGATTTAAACTCGTCTATTCCAAGATCACTTTCCTCACAAAAGACATTTTATTACTGGAACATCTGCACGGCTCGTGAGTGCACGTGCAGGCTAGATCTAGTCCATCTTGACCAGGAAGTCAATATAGAATGTATATCATACAAACGCAGAAAAGTATTATCGGGAAACAACAACAAAAAAATAATAATAACACACACACACACACACACACACACACACACACACACACACACACACACACACACACACACACACACACACACACACACACACACACGCACGCACGCACGCACGCACGCACGCACGCACGCACGCACACACAAGCCTACTCCCTCAGTCAAAAAAACAAAAACAAAAACAAACACGCTTTAGACACAACCAAAATAGCTCAGAATCATTATTTTGTGAGCATAAAAATGTCGGGAGTTAAGTCTTTAACTGATGCCAATTCTGATAATCCGCCAAGAGTGCGACATAACGGCCTGAAGCCGCGGTCCCTTTTCACAAAAGAGCACGGTGGGAGGAGGGAGAAGGCACACGAGACGGCGGAGAATCTTTCCGGTGCTGTGAGATTCAAACATTTTGACGCTGTTTTAGTCATTGCCTGGATGATACACGGTCCAGTTACTGCCGTGTAATGACAGACGAGTAAGTCAATGACGGTAGTTTAGGGGGTGGGTGGGTGGGTGTTTGGGGGTATAACGTCCTTTTCCACCACATAGGGTGATATCAAAGACGGGGCAACGATGAAAAAGCCAGCACAAATATTTGGCCCCAACCGGGATCGAACTCACGACCCAAGCATTAGAAGTCCAACGCTCTACCATTTGACCACCCCGGCTCCCCGTATTTTAGGGGGAAAGGGGTGATATCAAGATGACAGACATTGACGTGGTGGCCTTTCTCCTGAAATGACGTCAATGGACTTACTATGTTTTGTTTTTAAGATTCTGGGACTGTGTCCGATTGATGGCTATGTGTGCGCGTGTGTAAACTATCATTTTGATTTTGTCTTGGGGCGGTCGGTGGTCTAGTGGTTAAGAGACTTGTCACCAATGCGAGAGGTCAAGGGTTCGAGTTCCACTCGGGGCAAAGAATTTTTCCTTCCGAGTCGTATGTTGCACCGTTCATTCGGACCGATCGTCGGGTGGTTCTCTCCGGGTACTCCGGCTTCCTCCCCCTCTGCTTTGGAAATGTTCAACCCACCAAAATTGAAAAATAAATGCAATTCTAATTTCCGAAATTTAAATAGCTGAGCTGACCCTTCGCACCAAGTGAGTGTAATGTGTTTATGTCCAGTGTGTGAGAGAATGCGTGTGATTCACGTGAGCGTGCGTGTTGGGTTCAGTTCGCGGCGCCTTGAGCCAATTCACGAAATTGGGTAAAGCGCCTGTACAATACTCATTATTATTATTATTTTTATTATTATTAATATTATTATTAATATTATTATTATTATTATTTTTCTTTTGTGCCTTATCAGCTTAATTAGTGGGTTAAAAGGTGTGTGTCCGCTGCTATATTTCCTGTCATGTTATACCACTAACAAATCTAATGGCTCTTGTATGTTTATTTTTGGGGACTTTTTCCCCTTTAAATGTCCCGAGATCCGCGACAACTGCTTTTCTGTGCTGTTCAGGGATGTCCCTTCCTGACAACGTCTTCAAATTTTTGAAGGAGGCCAACTTATTTCATAAAATATAGTTCGCTCAAATATGTAGTCTTTCATTGACGTTCGTGTGTTCATTTTGAAGTCTTGAAAGAAACATCTCATTTAAACCCCGTAGACTTTTAATATATATATTTACATGATTTATTGGATCTCCCTTTTATTTTTAATGATCTGGCAGAGAGAGGCCTCGCTAAGCCGAGAAATAGTCTTTGTAGGTAGTGGGTGCAAAGCACTAACTAACTAACTAACTAACTAACTAACTAACGAACCTTAAAATGTCCCTCAAGGTTCAGGAAAAATAAAAGACTTTGACTTTGACTTTGACTTTGGCCCTTGCACGGTAGATTGGCTCACACAGACAAACCGAAATCCAGTAAAGAACCGCACCGAGTGTGTCCATTTTCGTCAAAACTTTTCAGTAGAGCCAGCACTGGAGAAACTCCAGACTATCTTGTTTGACGCCCGTTCAAAAGGGGCTCTCACTAGCTTCGCAAAAGAACCCACAGCCGATGTATACACACACGTGTGATGTACGTAGTTACAGCCCACTAAAAACGTGATGTATGACTGCCGCGCAGCGCGGAGGTGAGGGCAAAAAAATCGAATGACCCATTCACAGGGTGAGAAACGCTCTTGCTTTGTGATACGCTGTTGCGGTGGTGATTCGTAGGTAAAAACAAACTAGCTTGTTTTTAGTGAGCCACAAATTCGGAATAAGATTAAGAATCAGAATCAGGTTTAATTGTCAGGGGCACACGATCAGCGTGGTTTTGAGCCAGCGTTGTTTCGCATGGCGTATCGCCAAAGGCTTCACAGTGCATCACCAAGCAGCGCTACAGACTCTTTTCCGCACAGCCTATCACCAACCAAATTTGGGGCGTTTTTGCACAAAAGAGACTAAAATACCGTAAGTTAACTGCTGATTTCCACTCGTGTAACTATCAGATATCATGAGAAGCGTGGGCGCGTATACTAGGCGGCGATGAATCGGCCTCGCGATCGATCGAACTGGTTTGCACATTAACATCTCATCGATTCAAGCGGGATTTTTCCTACCTAGGTCGGCTCCTACCCAGAGCGGGTGTGCTATGGGCCCAATGGGGATGCTATTGCCACACAGCCGAGATTCACCCACTTCACGGGTGCGACTTTCGGGGTGCTTCCCTTGGTATGACACGTCTTATGATGTGGAAGATTACACCATCTGGTTAATGCCGGGATATTTTTATGACAGGAAGCGTGGAATGCGGCCCTGTCCCGCAGTCCCAAACCACACGGACCTCCATAGCATCATCTTACCATCATCCTCATCTCCATCATCATGCATAATAAAAATTGCCCCAGCTTCCGATCCCTCCGTGGATTCCACCCATTACCAGGGAGGAGTACCACTGGAGCCGGCAAAGAGTTGTGGCAGAAAAAAAAATCCCGTCGATTTCATCAAACTATGCCCACTTACCGCCACATTTCTAGCTTTATCTGCTACACGGAAGTGCACAAATCTCTTAAAGTAAAGTAGATGCATAAAATATGCCTGACAAACTGATACCTTGTCAGATACAAGCTTAAATAGGAAACAACTGTGTGTTTCGCCTACGTATCACCACTTCACAGCGTATCACAAAGCAAAGGCGTTTACCCACCCCTGCATTCAGTTCGCAGACGGCAGCGAGTGAAGTGCTGGGTGTAGCGTGTATTCTTCATGCCAGGAAGGGAGACTGGGAGACTGGCAATAAGACATCGGTTATAGCTGTGTGGATGCTGCGAGATGTTGATGGCTGACAGGAGCGAACGAACCAGTGTGGACAACAGTAATACCCCCCTCTGGCCGGAACAGATCACGTGAGTATTTGCCTGCTTTGTTGTCGTCGTCGTCGTCGTCGTCGTCGTTGTTGTTGTTGTTGTCAGTTTCTCTCGCTCCTTGGTTCTGTTCGCATTTCTTTACGCATGCATTGATTGTTGATATGCCTAGCACATAAGTAGGGGAGCCGGGGTGGCCGAATGGTAGAGCGTTGGACTTCTAATGCTCGGGTCGTGAGTTCGTATCCCGGCAAGGGCCAAATATTTTGTGCTGGCGTTTTCATCGTTGCACCCGTATGTGGTGGAAAAGGACGTTAAACCCCCAAACACCCACCCATCCCACTCTGTTCGCATTTCTTTACGCATGCATTGAGTGTTGATAAAGTCTCCCTAGCACATAAGTAAACGGGTTAGAATGAAAAATAATGATTTTTGGAAATATACATGAGCCATAGAACCTTTGCAAGGAGGAAGGGGGTAACTGAAGCACATCACCGTTGATACTAACTTGATTTCGCTCATACTGAAACAAAGATTTCTTTACTAGTTAATTAGGTACTTGGTCAGTCAGTCAGTCAGTCAGTTCGTGCGTCCGTTCGTCCGTAATTTAGTCGGGGAGCCGGGGTAGCCGAATGGTAGAGCTATGGACTTTCAATGCTCGGGTCGTGAGTTTGAATCCCGGCTGGGGCCAAATATTTGTGCTGGCCTGTTTCTCGTTGCCCCGTCTTAGATATTACCCATACGTGGTGGAAAAGGACGTTAAACTCCTTAACACCCACCCCCACCCCCTACCCGTAATTTTGTCGATTGGTTGGTTAGTCGGTTAGTTAGTCAGTCAGTCTTCCTTAGTTAGTTAGTTAGTTAGTTAGTTAGTTAGTTAGTTGGTTGGTTGGTTGGTTGGTTGGTTGGTTGGTTGGTTAGTTAGTTAGTTAGTTCGTTCTTTAGTTCGTTCTTTAGTTCGTTCTTTTGTTAGATAGTTTATGCACGTAGCCTAAATATTTTATTTAAAACCCACGTCTTATCTGCACAGACATGCAATGTTTCAATACATACGAAATGTTTATTTTGGCACAAGATAAGGTTGTAACACCTTACTGTTGGCAGCTCTGTTCTCATTTTGTGTCTCATTTTATCTTGTCTGCCTTCTGTCTGTTGTTTTGTCTGGAAATTTCTGTTCCCCATCATGAGTGAATGTGTTGATTACCGTAAATTCGCCCGGCACGTTAGGGAAACAGAAACAACATTTTTCTCCCCGTCTGCTGTGCGTCTATTATTTTCTTGGCTCATTCTAGCGTGTTAATGATTCTCTCTTCGCTTCATGAACTCAGTT
Organism: Batillaria attramentaria; assembly: GCA_018292915.2. Classification (NCBI taxonomy): domain Eukaryota; kingdom Metazoa; phylum Mollusca; class Gastropoda; family Batillariidae; genus Batillaria; species Batillaria attramentaria. The sequence continues at coordinate 853,970 of JACVVK020000090.1, forward strand.
CCCCACCCCTCCCTCCGCCCCCCTCTCTCTCTCTCTCTCTCTTGTAAACTGGCCCATGGCCAAAATCCTCTACCGTTGAAAAGTAAAGGTTTGTCTCTCTCTCTCATTCCCTCTCCCGTTGCGCTTGGACTGTACGCATTGTGTGTGTGTGTGTGTGTGTGTGTGTGTGTGTGTGTGTGTGTGTGTGTGTGTGTGCGTGCGTGCGTGCGTGCGTGCGTGCGTGCGTGCGTGCGTGCGTGCGTGCGTTTCTGTCTATCTGTCTGTGTGTCTGTCCGCAGATTTTCCGAGAAGATAATGTGGAGAGGGCGGTCTAGATGCCTTGCCTTTGCCGCTGTCCTGTTCATGCTTGCGGCTGTTGCTTTCATCACCGCTTTTCTCGTCGTTTTTCTCGATGTGGACTCGTCGTCAGAAAACAGCACTCCGTCACCACAAACACCAACGTCAACTGAAGGTTTGTGTGTTTCTTTTCTGCAACTGATTCCAGCGTGTTTTGTTGTTGTTGTTGTTGTTGTTTTTTAACGGCAACTGTTACAGAATGCAGTCACACTTACACAATACATGTAAGTGAGCGATGGTCTAATAGTAATAGGTAGGGCGTTGGACTCGGCCGCGGCTGCGATACTGAACGGCCGTGACAGCTGTCATCGCGAAGCGTGGGTTCGAGCCCAGGTCGAGCTTGTGATATGGGATACCGTTTTTTTTTTGTTTTTTGTTTTTGTTTGTTTGTTTGTTTTGTTTTGTTTTCTGGCTAACGGGGCTGCTCATCGGGGGTTTCTCTTCGAATAATGCAGCTTTCTTCCCCAGCAAAATAAAACAAGATGGCCACCAGCCCAGTATGTTGTTTCCATTCAATGACATGCTGTAGTCACAGTCGTAGTCGTTGTGTCATGTATGCAGCCCGCGCGCAAACGCCGGAACGCAAGCTCTCTGACATCAAGCATGCTGACATAAAGAAAGTACTGAAAACCCTTATCGTGCCTCTATGCACTTGCAAAAACCCAAACACATGAGGTCGTGTGAGCTCGCCTAGCTGGTTGACGTCACAACTTTTTTAGCGTATGCGAGGTTCTTCATGGGTGAATGAATTCTTGTAATAATGTCGTTCCCCTTTGACAGAGTTACTTCCCGCAGACCTGACTGACAGACGATTGCTTACTGGTATCGGAGAAGAGACCCTCTCTCTCTCTCTCTCTCGCCTTAGACGCGCGCTTGCGCGCGCACGCACGCACCCCCCCCCCCCCTACACACACACACACACATTATGCAAAGACCTTGGAATCAGAAAGACGCGTCACTCCTGCCCTCGTAAGAGAGACATATAGCGGGACAACGCGAAGAGTTGTCTGCCCGCATTAGCGCGCATCCTAGATCTGGCCCCTATAGTGACAGCATGGCGGAAAGTGGAAAGCGATCACAAAAGCCGGGCATGCAATTGTGTTCTGCGCCGAATTGTTCAAATAACAGACAAATATAAACGGGGAAATACTTCTTTTGGTATTCCTGTTGAAAAACAAACATTTTTTTTTCGCTTTCTTGTCACAAAAAAAAAAAAAAAAGACCTCAAGTGGTACGTGTGCATGCAGTGTAAACAAACAGTAAACACACGCGGCTGACGCAGATACAGCGTAATTTTTTTTTCCCTGGCAACTTTACAAATCACGGTGACTTAAATTGTGCTAGCGTCTACCTGCATCTAAATTCAGAACACACACACACACACACACACACACACACACACACACACACACACACACACACACACACACACACACACACACACACACACATAGAGTTGTCACTCATACGGCGGCAGGTACGTTCATCGGCACTTGTTCCAGTTCACATACTGTTGGGGGGAAATCTGTAGGTATGTACAGAACTCTTTTCTTAAAAATCAAGAGGTTTGCATGCAGTGTAAACAAACAGCAGTAAACACACGTGGCAGGCGCAGACATCAGGTTTTGGTGTTGTTTTTGTTGTTTTGTTGGCGGTGGTGTTTTGACTTGAACTGTGCTAGCGGCACGTTGCACTGATACACACACACACACACACACTGGCACACACACACACACACACACACACACACACACACACACACAGAACAAAATCATCCGGCTGAACTTCATTCTAACCATTGTAAAACCATATCACAACATAGAATCTGCTGGATCGTCGGTCGCAGATATGATTAATGCTGAGTTAGCAGGAAGTATTCAGCGGATGCGTCCATCTTTGGATCTCTCGCACATTCGATCTTTCTGTGTTCCGTACTAGTTTTACTTGAACACATCGAACGAAATGCACTGCGTAGCCTACGTACAGCAGTGAAAGCCAAACTAGATCATTCGTTCGTCCTCCGGAACTTTGAGAGTACTTATGTTTTCCATAGGCCTAAAACACATGCGAAATATATGGGGGGAGACCACCTGTCAGTCGCTGACATCTTCGTTTTTGTTTATTTTGTTAAAATGTTTTACGGTGGCTAGTGTAGGGTTGGGTCAAACAAACAGACTTTTTACAAGCATGCGGATTCTATACTAAATTTACGCCAGTCACACGTCGTGGATGTGGCGATTTTGGTTTTCACGTGTGATGCTATGTGTTATGTTTGAGAGAAAACATAATCTTGGCTCCAACTTCGATACCGATCTTGGCTCCAACTTCGATATCGTAGGCATACCTACCTCTATTTTTCAAGGGGGAAATCTACAGAAAGGTTTTCCTGTTCCTGGTGTTCGCTTCTGACAGCAATTCGGCGCTCCACACCATTGCACGCCCGAATTTTTGCGTGGTTTCTGGCTTTCTTCCATTACTGCGTAGATCTGCGGGATGCGCGCTAATGCGCGCAGACAACTCTTACGCGTTGTCCCTCAAAAGGAGGTAAGTGAACTATCTTTATGTTTCCAAGATCTTTGCATTATGCTTCTGAGTGTGAGTCAGTGGCAAAAACGAAACCCACTGAAATTCCCGCTTTCCGCTTTTCCATTACTATGGAAACAACATAAAAAAGGGATAGGTAGGCTGGGTGGCGCTGCACCGCGGCGACGCGACTCCCCCGGGAAAACAGCCCGAATTTCCCGAAACGGACAGTGAAGTTGTTAAAAAAAATACAATGAGAGATAAATGATGTGCCTCTGCTTCCGGTGTCTTTCTAGCGAGGCAAATGTCTTTTGTTAAAGAGTGCTAGTAAAGTCACCCGCGTCAGACATGTATATATCTATACGAATATGGTTTTCGTTTGGGTAGTCCGATTCAAAATCGGTTGACCGCAGCCGTTACTGAGCAAAAGAGTGAAGCTCAAGGAACGGAACTCTTGTTTTCAGGCTCTGATTACGAAAATTAGTGTAAATATTGCTGTTTATTAAATCATAAACTTCTTTCTTCATATCAAGCGTAACTGTGGCGCTTTGGTAAGGAGTTGTAGTACCTTTGAGCTGGATGCAGCCGTTTTAACATTTCGTACAAGGCACGAACAGCTTTTCGTTTATTCTTTCTGCAAAAAACAGACAAGATTACCGGTTCGTTACCTTTTCTTACTTCAGCAAACACGAGTATAATCAAAGTGCAACACTCTCACTAAGCCAAATGTAAACCCGTGCAGAAATATAGTAATTGAGACTTTTTTTTAGTAAGGCCACTGGTGCACAACCCAAACTTACTTGATAGGAATTGAGTTAAATTTGCTGGGGGTTAAAGATCTCAGCTCCCAACAACAAGCTTTCCGAAGTGTGAAAACAGGACGTGGGGGCAGTTTTTTTTTCTGCACGGTTTTGCCGCGGTTTCTGGACACTGTGTGAACTCTGCAACTGTGACAGAGTTGATTGTGCTTGCACGGTCGACTCTGTAAAAAAAATGTTCACACTTCGGAAAGTTTTTTGCTGGGAGCTTAGATCGTTAAGCTGACTCGGCAATGATTAATGCTGAATAGGGACATGGGAGGCAATTTGCTCTTTTATCTTGCTGCGGGTTACCCGAAGCAGATCAGTTGTAATCATTCGTCTCACTCCGTCAGAATCTTGGCTGTCTCTCTGCAATGATCCACTTTTATGTTTTTCTCACTCTTTGCAGAAATTTGCACGACGGATGACTGCCTTGAAACGGGTAAGTTAACACGAATTCATTATCTGTTAACACGAAATCATTATCTGTTAACACGAAATCATTATCTGTTAAGCAAATAAAAGCGACATAAAAGGGACAGAAACCACGTAACTTTGACAAAGGACGGCACAGGTCGACGTTTCGGCTTTCGCCTTCTTTAAACAAATCTGTTATCTGTTAACACGAATTCATTATCTGTTAACACGAATTCATTATGTGTAAACACGAATTCATTATCATTCTGTTAACACGAATTCATTATCTGTTAACACGAATTTATTATCTGTGAACACAAATTCATTTTATGTACTTGTCTTAGCTATAGGTCCTTAGTTCTCTCTTTTGATAGTTCTAAGGTACTCTTCTCGTAAGCACTGACAAGATGGCAGAGAATACACTTATCAAAGAAATTCGTACATTTGAGCCTAGTCATTTAAGCGAAACTGAAGAAACGCAGTCTATGGCCTTTGGTATTCTAAATCTCCTTCGTTCCAAATGTTTTTCTTTTCTCATACATGGTAAACGTAAGCCAAAATCGCGTGGAATTTACGCCGATTTGGTTGTGACGTCTTTAACTTAACATAATAAGTAGGCAACGGATAATTTTGGATTTCGAAAGTTTTTTTTTTTTTTTTTTTTTTGGGGGGGGGTGTTGTTGTTTGCAGTTGTTTTTGTTTGTTCAGTGTTGTGTCTGAGTATTTCGATTTCAGTGCCAATGCATTTGTTATATTTGTCATTATTGTGATTTCCTGTCAATGCTCGGCTCGTGGATTCGAATCCCGCTTGCGAGCCAAACATTTGTGCTGGCTCTTTTCTCGTTGCCCCGTTTTGATGTATCACCCTAACGTGGCGGAAATTAAAGGACGTTAAACCCTTAAACACGCAACCAAGTCAAGTCATTTTATTTTCCCATCCTCTGGGGGCATAGGAGAGAAATGAAAAATATGAGAGAAAATTAAATTAAATTAAAATTAACAAGAAAATAAAAAAGGAAAAAAAAAAGAACAAAAATGGAAAAATATGCCAAAATTGCCGCATGGTTGGACGTGTCAAGAAATAACGCTCAGCAGAATTTCACAAGAGCATTAATTTTGAAATGGATTATGAAAAAAAATTCTCGGCTTGTCTGGTTCCTTATATTCACCTTTCTCCCAACAGCAGCTTTTATTGCGAGCAGTATAGACAGCGACACGGACCCATGCGAGGATTTTTACCAGTTCGCGTGCGGCAAGTGGATGGCGTCACACTCCATCGACGCTGACGAAACACACGTGACTCCCAGGGGCCTGGCAGACAGGGACACCGTCAATATTCTTAAAGGTAACTTGAAGGACCATATCTCACAAACCGTCCCGAGAAGTTTTGATGTGTACGGTTTAGAAGTCAGCCCAAAAATCCAGCTCAAACCTGAGGTGGGCTGCGTACTGCGTACCAGAGAGCACATGATTTTGTGCCGGGCTGAGTCGTGAACTGCGTTATATCGTGTCACATAGGCACGAGCACATGGCGGGGTGGGGTGGGTGGGTGGGGGTGCGAGGGTGTGTGTGTGTGGGGGGGGGGGGGGGGTCAAATCAAATCAAATCAAATCAAATCAAATCATCTTTACTGCCCAGTCCTTTAAAAAAAAAAAAAATTCTGTAGGTGCCCGCTCTGCACAATATAGGGGGAATCATTTACTTTGTGACAAACATAGACTATACCATCTGATTTTTTTTAAAACTCTTTTCATGGCAGACACTTCTGGCTTTCTCCTTGTGGAATCTATAATTATGATAACTAAACATCTTGTGTCATGCACAGAGGCTCTGACAGAGGACGACCCTACAGCGCCAGACGCTGTGAAGAAGGCGAGAATATTCTTCAGATCCTGTGAAAATACTGGTAAGTCTCTAACTACACAAATGTCAGGGAGACAACTGCGCGTGTGTGGGAAGAGTGATGAGTGGATCTAGCAGTTCCCAGTAGTAATAATAATAATAATGAGCATTGTATAGACGCTTTACACAATTTCATAAACTGGCTCAAAGCGCCGCAAACTGAACCCAACACGCACGCTCACGCGAATCACACGCATTCTCTCACACACTGGACATAAACACACATTACAATCACGTGGTGCGAAGGGTCAGCTCAGCTATTTAAATTTCGGAATTAAGACTTGCCTTTATTTTTCAAATTTGGTGGGCTGAACATTTCCAAAGCAGAGGGGGAGGAAGCCGGAGTACCCGGAGAGAACCCCCGACGATCGGCCCGAATGAACGGTGCCACACACGAGAAGGAAATAGTTTTTGCCCCGAGTGGGACTCGAACCCCTGTCTTCTAGCATTGGTGACAAATCTCTTAACCACTAGACCACCCTGACTTCTAGCATTGGTGACAAGTCTCTTAGCCACTAGACCACCCTGACTTCTAGCATTGGTGACAAGTCTCTTAGCCACTAGACCACCCTGACTTCTAGCATTGGTGACAAATCTCTTAACCACTAGATCACCCCGACTTCTAGCATTGGTGACAAGTCTCTTAACCACTAGACCACCGATCGCCCCGTAGCACAGAAAAAAGCATGACAACAACATTTTGTCTGTGCTGGGAACTGCTAGATCCAGTGATCACTCTTTCCACATAGGCACAGTACACGTACAGCGCCCACGTGCCTATTCGTTCCCTCCGGATAACACGTTCTTAATTAAATGGTGACGGTTAACAAGTTCTCAATTACATGATGACGGCTGACATGTTCTTAACTAAAACAGCAATGATAGCAAAACAGCAGGAGGAATCTATGCACAGCATCCATCTGTCGATGCTTTTGTGAATCTATTGCCACGCAGGGGTAGGAGGACACGACAAAGCAGATGCCCTCGCCGGCCGGGCAAACATTATGCATGGCCTGCGCCAAGAGACGGCGAGGAATCTGAGACGTACGTTGCAGGAACAAATCCTCGGTGCCTGCAGAGCAGAGGAGACAGTGGCCGACGATCGACCCCAGATAGGCATGAGAGGGCACTTGTGAACCAGACATTCAAACAAACTCAAAGAAAAAACACTCAGGAAATTACTTGGAGATGGCGTGGAGCTCTTATGGGCTTTCCCGAGTGCAGATGTGTAAACTTGAAGTGAACTGAACTAAAAAAAAAACAAAAAAAAAACATAATGATGAAATAATAATAAAAATTCTCTGCACCTCAGATGCCATGGATGCAAGAGGAGCCAAACCTTTGAAGGACCTCTTGCAGTCAGGAGGAGATAATTTGTTCCCTACTCTGAGCCCTGGCTGGACTGAGGCAGGGTTGTCGTTCTCGGAACTTGTGGAGCGCATCACCGCGGTAGGGGGACTGAACTCTGCCCCCTTCATCAGCGTACAAGTTGCGGTCGACATCAGGGAGTCTACGAGTGCAATCATCAAGGTAACTATCCGGGTGGAAGTGGCAGAAACGTGCGTTACGTGATGTGTGTATTGTAGCGTCTCACAAAATGATGGACTGCAGTAAATGTAATTCAAACTCGCCTCACCTCTGCCTCTCTTGCGCGCAGAAAGTCCCAGCTTCACTTGCAGACTGCCTCCTGTTGCAACTCACTGGCATGCACTTTGCCCTGCTACATGCAAAAATTGCGAAAATAGTGCTTTTTGTGATAACAATACTCACTACAAACTAGCACACTCGCCAAACAGGGTCCTTCAAATAAACACCAAACATGACCCCAAGCTATGTGTGTCATTACGCCTGTGCGGTTATAGCTTGGTTGCCATCCGGCCAGCTTCACAGACGATTTAAAAAAAAAATATGATACTGTTTTGAGATCATGTCATGTTCGTCCTGACTCAGCTACATCGTTTCCTGATCAGTTTGATTCCAGTGTTTGTACAGAGGCTGTTTACACTACAACCCGGGATCAACCCGAGTTTCACTCGACACAGGTTGGACACGAGTCAATAGCGTTTACACTACTGCAAGTCTAACCCTGACAATGACGTCGATTTCAACCCGGGTTGGTTAAATGTAAACGCGCCAACCCTGGTTCAACCCAGCCACATTGTCTTATGTAAACAGCCCTCTGTCATTTGCAAGTGTTATCCAACGACTTGATTGTGTCCATCAAGAACAAATTTGTTTTTTGTTCAGGGACATGAATAAATAAAATAAAATAAAGGATTAATATTTAAAGGCACCTTCACTATGTATAACTAATATAAGACGAGCAAACTAAAACTGATAAGAAAGGATACAATGCTTAAAACTGATTCACCACTAATTTACCAACTAACTAGTCTGAGGTTATAATACTGGTGGTTAAAAGTAGAAATTACGGTAACTAAATACACTCAAATATCCACCTGTCCTCTCTGTCTGTCGTGATAGATCGACCAGCAGTATACGCTGCTTGCACCTCTCCTGTACCTGAACTCACGGACCAGCACAGTGTTGAGCAAGTATCAGGATGTTTACGCCCAGATCCTCACCTTACTTGGAGCTAACGAGACTGTCGCTAGAGACGACGCTGTCGATGTTGTTAACTTTGAGACAGAGATTGCAAAGGTAAGCATGTACTGTTTCTTGGTGGTGGTGTTTGTTTGTTTGTTTTTGTGTTTGTTGTTGTTGTTTGGTGGTGGTGGTGTAGTTGTTGTTTTTGTTGTTGTCGTCGTTGTCTATGCTGGTGATGGTACTTTTGGTTGTCGTTGTTGTGGTGCTGTTTTTGTTTTCCCTTTATGTTGCTTGTGTTGTTGTTGTTCTTGTTGCTGTTGTGATGGTTGTGGAAGTAGGGGCCTTGTACACATCTTCCAAGTTCACTTATAATATTACTGTTGTGGTGAGGATAACGCTTTTTCTTTGCCTTCTGCTTTTGCTAATATATATATATTTTTTGTAGTGAAGTTGTCCATATCATTCTATTAATCAGATTCCTCTACTCCATTATCGCCAATAATAATCGGATGGTGTGTGTGTGTGTGTGTGTGTGTGTGTGTGTGTGTGTGTGTGTGTGTGTGTGTGTGTGTGTGTGTGTGTGTGTGTGTGTGTGTGTGTGCGTGTTACAGATTCTGGAAAGTCCACACTCAAGAGCTAACGAAACGGCAATCTACATCAAAATGACGATCGGGAATCTCACTGAAAGATATCCACAGGTCGGTAATAAGTTTTACCTTTCTCTTTACCTTTTCCTCCATTGTTTCCAGTTATTCAGCGATGCGTGGGTGGGTTTTTAGGTGTTTAACGTCCTTTTCCACCACGTGTGGGTGATATCAAAGACTGCGCAACGAGAGAAAAGGCCTGCACGAATATTTGGCCCCAGCCGGGATTCGAACTCACGACCCGAGCATTTGCGAATAGCAAGGCATATAATCATTCAAACCAGTTAGATAAATCCATTCACCGAAAAGTGACTTTGGGTACTGCAAGGGAGACAACAGAGACTAGAAGCGCCCAAAGTATCTTCTTCGGTGTTGCAATCTTTTACTGTAGTTTTACTATCCCGGTCACTGTTCACTACTTTACAGTCAAAATTACTGATACAGTCAAACCTGTGTAAGGCGGTCACCCAAGAGACTGGGCCAAACTGACCATCTTAGACAGGGTGACCGGGTTATCCAGGGTGGCATGTCAACAGCTAGCATGTCAGGGGATCCTCTGGGGTGACCAGGTTAGACAGTGGTATGGCTTATACAGGTGACCGCCTTGGCAGGTTCGACTGTAAATCCTTCGACAAAACTGATTTGTGTGGATGAATGCTTTGCGGAAACGTTTAATGTGCTGTTTGCTTTTTTTTTTTTTTTTTTTAGACGTTCAGGTTTGATGTGTTTTGTGAAATTTTTCATCAGATTTTTATCAGATTTTTCCAAGTCAATATCTTATTTATTGAAGCTCACCCTGAAATAAATCATCGTGTAATAAGTTCATCAAGTTAAACAGGGCTATTGCACGTTAAAAAGAAATGTGACGCTGAGTAGCAACCGCTGGTGCACTAAGCCGTCCACTCCGTTTGATACGTCTGTCCGTGTCAGTATGTTTGTCAGTCAGTCTTGTCTTGTGAAGTGTCTCCTCCCCACCACCCCACTCGCTCGTCTGGTCAATTTGTCCAGTCTGTATGCTTCCTGCTTTGTCACGTTCCCTTCCCAGCATCATAATAATAATAATAATAATAATAGGTCTTATAAAGCGCTGACAGTCTGCTCAGAGAACACTCAGTGCGCTACACACACACACACACACACACACACACACACACACACACACACACACACACACACACACACATTCTCAAGCATACATGAAACACTAAGTGTGTGTGGGGGGGGGGGGAGATGATACTACAGATCATATGCTATCTTAAATAGGTGAGTCCTTAGTTTTGACTTAAATTGTGACAGGGTCTGTGTGTTCCTAAGGGGGGAGGGGGGGGGGGGCAGAGAATTCCATTCCTTGGGGGCACAGAAACTGAAAGAACGCTCACCGAAATTTTGAGATTGAACTTGGGAACTTTTAGGAGCTTTTCTGATGAGGAGCGGAGAGTACGAGATGGTTCATAAGCGGTAAGCTTGTCGGAAAGATACTGAGGAAGGGACTGCTCAAAATGACGGAAAGACAGTGTTGCAATTTTGTACTTGATGCGGTATGCAACGGGCAGCCAGTGCAATTCCCTTAACAGGGGTGTGACATGGTCGCGCAGGACGCTCTGTATATCAGACATGTGAGACACGTGTAGCAAACGGAATCGGGTATATATAATCGATGTCTGGCGCGGATATTGGAGGCTACCACTATTTATAATCTACCCAAAGTTTTCGCTCATTTTAAAAGCGTTTTGTATGACGCGTGCGTGCGCTGCAGTTTGACTGGTACGGACATCTGGAGACCTTGTTTGCTGAGGCCAACGTGAGCATCACAGAGGATGAGGTGGTTGTCAACACCGCGCTCGGCTACTTTGACAAGCTCTTTGATCTCGTCAGCTCCACGCCAGAAAGGTGACACACGTGTGTGGATGGGTGGGTAGGTGGGTGGATGTAAGGTGTGTGTGTGTGTGTGTGTGTGTGTGTGTGTGTGTGTGTGTGTGTGTGTGTGTGTGTGTGTGTGTGTGTGTGTGTGTTGGGGGGAAAGGGCGGTTGGTTGGATGCAAGGTGTGTGTGTGTGTGTGTGTGTGTGTGTGTGTGTGTGTGTGTGTGTGTGTGTGTGTGTGTGTGTGTGTGTGTGTTCTCATGTCTTTATCAGCTACTGTTTCCTTTTAACCATACTCTGATGATCAGAATTTGCATGAAACATTGAAAATTTGGACACTCAAGCTGTGAAGGGAGACCCTGACACACCCAGCTTTTCTTAATTGTTCTGTGTTGCTTTTTTCCCCTGTAGGACTTTGCTGAACTATGGTATGTGGAGGATCACGTGGCCACTTGTGGGACTGACCAGCAAACAACTCAGAGACGCCAAGGGAAGCTTTATACGGGTAATGAGTTCTCTCCCTTCCACGCGCTCTCCTTTCGTTACAGCTAAGTCTTCTAGCCTCGGTTTGCTTTCGCGCAGCGATTGGCTGAATTAAAACGAGGTTATCCTGTTGCGATCCCACTGAAGAGTGCAAAGGCCACGTCACATGCATGAAATAGTGACCTTCTCGGTGGAAACTCTCAGACCTCACTTAGAGAACAGGTAATAAGACTAGTAACAGCAAAATACTCCTTTTTTTTTTAATGACAACTTGTCTGTTGTTTTAGCTGCAAAATAATCCCAGAGTAGACGTTTTGCTGTGTATCACCTCGGTAGACCAGCGTACAGGTGTAACTCTAGGGCTCCCTGTCAGACGGGGAGCTGCGATAGCCGAATGGTAGAGCGTTGAACTTCCAATGCTTGGATGGTGAGTTCCGGCTACGGTCAACTATTTGTGCTGGCCATGATCGCTTGTGGTCTGTCCTGTGGCGATATCACGATGCTATCCGGCGTCTCATGCACACCACGACCGGGACCACTATTCTCACCTGCTTGCACAGTATTTGCCCCAGCATTGACGACACGGTTACTCGTGTTTTTATTACCTCTGTCGCACGAGTTGGGCCCCGGGTTCAGTTCTACACACCCTATCACCAGTAGCGCGAGCAATGTTGACACTGCCATCTTGGCCGCTAAACCACTCACGCGTAGCCCCCGTATCCTCTGAGCAGCGATTCTGGCTTACCGTGATATAATCTTCAGCAAAACGCCTATGAAAAGGCCCACTCTGGCTCTGTAGAGATCTGCGCCACACATCTTGGACGCCCATAAGCAGTAATTCCACGGCAGTTAGCAAAAATAACAGAATTTTTTTTTGTTTTAAAAAAATGACGTTAAACTCCCAAACACCCACCCCACCCCCGCCCTGCCAGGAAGTACTGTCGATACAAACAAGAAAAATAATACGTTCTGGCAGGGTACGTGCGATTAATGATTGTGCCCGTTACAAAAACGTCTCGTACATTTTACGCACATTAATTTTTGTGCATTTTGTAGTAATTCGACACTCTGAAGGAGGAACATACCAATTATCATTCTCCTTCAGTCTATGCAAGGGACCACGCGAAGTCCGTCTCGGAGGGAGCAGTGTGTTGAAGTTACCATGAAGTACTTCCCTTACTCAGTCGGGAGGCTGTACATCGAGAGGAAAAACTTCACTCAACGCGCCAGAAATCGGGTAGGCCTCGAGATCTTGACCTAGATATGGTTCCTATTTTTCACTACTTTATTGTTCCTTTCGGGAAATTCGGGATGCTTCTCCAGGGGGAAGAGCGTCGCCGCGGTGCAGCGCCACCTGACCTACCTATCCATTTTTTGTGTTTTGGCTTGGGGGGAGGGGGGGGGAGAGCCGGATAACCCGGAGAGAAACCTGCGATGAGCAGCCCAGTAGCCAGGAAAAAATGGTGTCACATATCGCAAACTCGACCTGGGCTGCAACCCATGCTTCATCGCCATGACAGCGGTGACAGCGGTTCAGTCATCCAAGCCATTTAGAAAACGGTAAATTAAAAAAAATGCTACGTTTTGAATAACTAGCCCTATTCAGGTATTGGCGTGTTGTTGTTGTTTTTGTTGTTGCTGATGCTGTTTCTTTATTTGTTTTATAATTCTACAGTTGGAAGAAATGGCTGCCAACCTGCTGGAGGCGTTCAAAGAGATAGTTCGAGAGTCGGACTGGATGTCAAACTCTACCAAGCAAGCTGCGCTGGAAAAGGTCAGAGAAAGAATTGAAATAAAACTTTTACAAAGACCATTCTTATGCAATGATTTTGTCCTTCGTTTACTTCGCGGTTTACCAAGGAAATCACACAAACTTTGGTGAGCGCTTCACCAATACCCTTATGGACAAAGTCAGAAAGTTTCGTGGATCTAGTGAGAAAGCTGACTGAGCTGCTGGCGGTTGATGAAAGTATGGGTACAAAATCACCCACGACGTACGGAGAAGGTTGAATGTGTGT
>JACVVK020000090.1:872500-877500 GCA_018292915.2 Batillaria attramentaria
GAGAGAGAGAGAGAGAGAGAGAGAGAGAGAGAGAGAGAGAGAGAGAGAGAGAGAGAGAGATGTACAGACAAAATTACTGACTGTGTGAATTAACTATTGTATATAGCTTCAGTCCACTATGCCGTTTTACAGAGTACTGGGGGCGCTCCAGAATAACCCAGACTTTGCCCGAGTGTTCGACTGCCCCACCGGAAGTCCCATGAATCCCGGCCGGAAGTGTCACGTGTGGTAGCGACATCCATGAGCGGAACATTCCTAAGCTACTGCTTCGTTGTTATGTACATACAGACATGTTGAGTACAAAATGCTACTGATTCTAACATACAGCCTTCACAAAAAGTTAAAGACCACTTGCAAATATCATTCAACTTTTGTCGTGGTGGCGTGCTGGTGTAGTGCTGAACATCGCTGAAACGGCGGCTTCTGTAGGTAAACAAATGAGCACAGTTCATAACCAGGGATGCATTCTTTGACCTGCATCTCATTTTTGCCGTGCAGAAAGCCCCAGGTATCGCTCACTGAACACTGAAACTCGGTCTAGTTTTGCCGAAATTGCAGATTTTCAAACGCGCCAAGCATGCTGTGTGACGCGCATGTGCCATCCACACAGTGGTCGCCATGTTCACTAATTACCCTTTAACCTTGCTACTGAAGTTTACAGGAAAAATCTTATTCGTTTATTTTTTCGGATTTATTGAAACTGTCACCCATTATGTTGACTGGTCCTTAACTTTTTGTGAAGACTGTAGCTTTGTTTCGTTTATGGAGAGAGAGGAAGGGGGTGGGGGTGCTTTAACATTACCTTGTTTGGCTTGTCATGTTCACTATTGTCGATGACTCACATAGCTTCATCTAATTCTGATATGGAGAAGGGGGGAGCTGTATTTTGTTATCTACACAAACACATTCAATATTCAATACCATTACTGGTGGTCTTGTAGCTTTGGTTGTGTATGAATGAAGAGAGGAAGAGAACGAGAGAGAAGGGGGTTGGTGGGAGTGGTCCTACGTGTCTTGTTATGTACATAAAGATACTCTGAATACAAATATTGATGTACTGTATTGAGAAAGTGAGAGGGGGTAGGGGTGGGGGTAACTCGGGAACCAAGCCAATGATACGTCTTGGCTTGGCTAAAGGTACGACCTCGACCTCTTAGCCACGTGACTGGGGTTAGGGTGGGGGTGGCTATGACACAGCCTCGGACGTTCGTCTCATGTACCTAAATACACGTTGAATATTGTTATTGTTATTGTATACAACATTGGCTGCTTATAACACTGCTGGAGAGAAAAGGAGAGAGAGGTGGAGGGGGTGGGGGGGGGGGCTATGACATTGCCTCTTGAACACGTTGAATACACTATTACGAATGTCGCGCATAAGAGGAGAGAGAAAGAGATAGAGAGAGAGAGAGAGAGAGAGAGAGGATTCACTTTGTGTGATGCATTTCTCCTGTGATTCACGCAGTCTGTTTTCGCTATTTTAGTATTTGAGGATCAATATATGAACAACAAACGGAAAAAAATAATAAATAATGAAAATAAAGGCGTAATGGTGTGTGTGTGTGTGTGTGTGTGTGTGTGTGTGTGTGTGTGTGAGTCACTGTGTGTGTGTGTGTGAGTGAGTCACTGTGTGTGTGTGTGTGTGTGTGTGTGTGTGTGTGTGTGTGTGAGTCACTGTGTGTGTGTGTGAGTCACTGTGTGTGTGTGTGTGTGTGTGTGTGTGTGTGTGTGTGTGTGTGTGTGTGTGAGTCACTGTGTGTGTGTGTGTGTGTGTGTGTGTGTGTGAGTATTGACGTACAACCAAGACAACACTAACCCAACAACACGTCGCGTTATTTTGAGGTTTTAATATATTACCAGTCAGTAATTCCACGGATTTTCAACCTTCTCTTTCGAATGTCTGCATTAGCATAATGCGTTTATATGCCACATAAACGCTTTACAAAAAGCGTAATTATCATTATTATTATCATTGTCATAAGAATATTTAATGACAAAATTCTTCAATATTTGTTTTGGGTTTTTGTTTGTTTTTCATTTGTGTGTGTGTGTGTGTGTGTGTGTGTGTGTGTGTGTGTGTGTGTGTGTGTGTGTGTGTGTGTTTTAGTATGTGTGTTGTTTTGTGGTCAAGGTTTGTTTGTTTATTTGTTCGCTGTTGTGTTAAATGTTTGTTTTAGGTTTGTTTTTGTATTTCTATTTTGTTCGGGTGTATATGGGGGGGTCAGTTGCCGGCAAAGTTGACCTTGGACGCCCTGCGCTTGGTGGAGTCCGCGTCGGCAGCCGTGACGGGATGGCCACACGTTCCCGGGCACACGTCCGCCCACACGCTGTCCAGCCTCTTGGTGGCCATGGGGTGGGAGCCGTCCGCTGGACCCCACCTGTGAGTCGGCTTGCCCAGCAGCTGCATGAACTGTAACACAGTCATAGGCCAAGCTGTCCCTGGAGAAGTGGTTGGGAGGCATATTCCAAAATATTAAGACTGAAATTTAGATTCAAAATTGTTTCTTAAATCTGAAAAGGAAATGATACTGCCACCACACAAACACACCAAACAACAAATAATAGCATGAAAGAAAATACTCTACGTTTTTTTTCTCTCGAAAGGCTAAGGTGAAATGGGCGACCCTTCACCCCCCCCCCCCCCCCCCCAACGTGATACACAACCTTTTTTATTTTTTCCCTTCCCCAACTCTTCGGCAGCTCCAGAGTGGTGTTCCTCCCAGGTTTTGGGTGGAATCCACGGAGGGCACGGAAGCTGTGGCAAATTTTTATTATGCATGATGATGAAAATGAGGAGGAAATGATGGTAAGCCTAAGGAGGTCCATGTGGTTTGGGGCTGCGGGACAAATTCTGACACAAAATAATATTCCGGCGTTAACCAGGCCCGTGAACTACGGCACCACTACGGTGTCACACCAAGGTGGTTGGGAGTTTAACGTCCTTCTCCACCACGTTAGGGTGATATCAAAGACGGGGGCAACGAGAAAAAGGCCAGCACAAATATTTGGCCCAACCGGGATTCGAACTCACGACCCGAGCATTGAGAGTCGAACGCTCTACCATTCGGCCACCCCGGCTTCTCCCGTTATACCAAGGGAAGCACCCCCCGAAGTCGCGCCCGTTGACACGCAACCTTAAGAAAGATGACCCTTTTACCTCCCAGAAGGAGGTGTAGCCGTGCTTGCGGTAGATGGCCGCCACGTGCAGGAAGAACCAGAGCGGGACGGGCGCCATGACGATGAGGTACACGCCCCAGCAGGCCACCATGACGGCCGGCGTGAACTTGCGGCCGGTTGAATACTTCGGGGTCTCGCTCAAAACCAGGCTGATCACCGCCATTGACTGCCAGACACACGGTGAGCAAGGCGCATTGTTTTGATCTCTGTGATGTTTGTGTACAGTCTACAACAGTGCTTATCTTGTAAGTTGCTCTAGACTACTCAGATATCATCCATCTTCATTGTTTGTTGTTGTTGTTGTTGTTGTTGTTTTAACCTCAGTTGCATGCACAGGCACTACAAGCCACAAAAAATATTAAATGTTTTATGTGTTTCTTTGTTTTCTTTTCTTCTCTTTTTTGCCCCCCTTTTTACTGGGCTGAGCGTTCCTGCTTCATTGGTTTATCATGAATAAACATTATCAACATAAAATATATGTTTTAATATATATGTTGTGTTTTTGTTTTCTCCAGCATTGGGCAACAACACCCCCCCCCCCCCAAAAAAAAATAAAAATAAAAATAAAAAATATATATATATATATATATATATATATATATATATATATATATATATATATATATAAATATATATATAACCGTTATATATATATAACCAAACAAAAAACAACAACAACAACAAAACGCGTTTGGTGTGTATCGTTTGATTACATAAGCCTGCCTTGTTCTGTCACCTGTGTTATGGTGTTCTGACTGAATGCGGTAAATGGCGTGCATTATTCATACAGACTCACAAAACATATAATTGTATTTATGTTAATCAATGGCCGTGTTAGAGTGTGTATCTGAAATTGTGAGTTTGTCAACCAGTGAATATTTGAAATCAGTTTTCTTGAAAATACTTACGCACATGCATCAGTTAGTTATGTTTATTGCTAACGATTTTTTTTATCATACACTCCAAGCAATCCATCTTCATTGTACAAGTGATCAGTTTTATAAATTCCTTTTTCGCTTTTTTCTCCTGTACATTATACACTTTTTTGCCCTGTTCTTCAAACGAAGATGATTCAAGAATTTCCTCAGAAATGGTCCGAGTTTGTCAAAATCCTTCAGGAACAAAGCCACATCCATTTGTGCTTCTTCCATTTGAGCTAATGTTTTTTGTTTTTGTTTTTTTTTAATCTGTGACTGTTTGACCTACGACTTTATTCAATTCGTAATATCTGGGATGCATAGTCCTTTCTCTATGGTTTTAAATGCCAATCGCCGATTAAAATGGCGCGTACCTTGGCAGGGCGTGCTAAATGAAACCACCACCAATAATAATAATAATAATGAATTGTACTTATATAGCGCAAAAGTCTCACAAAGTGACTCAATGCACGTACTCCCGCACTCATACCAACAAATATGCAAACACACACACACACACACACACACACACACACACACACACACACAGAGCCGCAGCTGAATCAGGAGGAAGTAAGTGGGCTTAGTCGAAAGCGTTAATTAAGCCAGCCGGAACAGATGCTTTTTCAAGTCAGACTTGAAACGATCTATGTCCGACTGGTCTCTTAGGCCGGCCGGTAGTGCGTTCCAGAGTGACGGGGCAGCAAAGCTAAACATCAAGAGGAGGAAACTCACGTTCATGACCAAGGGAGACCAGAAGCCGAGGGTGAAGTACCAAAAGGGAATGAACTTGGGTTTCTTGCCCAGCATGTACTCGCAGTCTTCCAGGAAGCGGCCGATTCCTGAAACAAAAGTAGCTAATCGCTTGACCGCATTCGTTCTCAGCGGCCGGTGAGACTGCATGGC
>JACVVK020000090.1:882500-920000 GCA_018292915.2 Batillaria attramentaria
CTAAGATGCTTACAATAGACCCGCTTTTATCGATGTGCGCTATCTTCCTTGGATTCTCAATTCATTTCATTCTGATGACTTAGAATAGACCCGCTTTTATCGATGTGCGCTATCTTCCTTGGATTCTCAATTCATTTCATTCTGATGACTTAGAATAGACCCGCTTTTATCGATGTGCGCTATCTTGTTTGGATTCTCAATTCATTTCATTCTGATGACTTAGAATAGACCCGCTTTTATCGATGTGCGCTATCTTCCTTGGATTCTCAATTCATTCCATTCTGATGACTTAGAATAGACCCGCTTTTATCGATGTGCGCTATCTTCCTTGGATTCTCAGTTCATTTTGTTCTGATGACCTTACCTGTACATTTCCGAGCTGGTCCCACTCAGGGACGATGAAGAACTTGACACCCTTACTGGCTCCCTCCAGCGTGGCGCCACGAATCAACAGGATCAGGAGGACAACATAAGGGAAGGTGGCCGTGAAGTAAACCACCTGCAGGACAGTGAACAGAAGGACGTGTTCAGTTCAGTTCAGTTCGGTTTAGTTCAGCTTATTCAGGGTGGCATGTGTACGCTGGGAACAGCCCGTAGGCACTCCATCCCATTTCCCACTGAGATGATTTCAAATTCAAATTCAAATTACTTTATCAATCCCAGAAGGGAAGTTATAATGAAAAATAATAATAAGACACAATAATAACAAATAAAAATTGCACAATTGAAACCTCACGCACACAAGTAAATTTAACTTCGCACAGACACAAAGACACACATCCGCATGAGTCCAAAGCACTCACGCTCTTAAAATATTAAACCGCTCACAAACATAACTAATATATCTGAAACACTGGCACACTCATGAGAAAAGATACGAGAAGATAAGATAAGATAAGACAAGATAAGAGTATTGATCCCTGATGGAGAAATTTCATGTCTGCTCAGACGTACAGTGACAATACATTAAAATTCTGCGCGCGCGCGCGCGCACGCGCGCACACACACACACACACACACACACACACACACACACACACACACACCCGCCCCTTAAAAAAACAAACAAACAAAAAAAACTTGCTCTCACTCACACACATATACATGTCTTGTGTACTCACACACCTATGAAATTCTTAGATTTGAGCTCAGTTCAGCTCAGGTCTGGTCTTGCTTTGTCTGGTCTGGTCTGGTATTGTCAGGTCAGGTCAGGTCTGGTCTGCTCAGCTCCGCTCAGCTGAGGTCAGCTCAGGGTTTCGTGTCTACGCTGGGAACAGCTCATACGAACTCCATCCCATATCAGTTCAGTTGAGCTGAGCTGACCTCTGCTGAGCTCTTGTCTGGTCTGGTCTGGCCTGGTCTGGTCAGTTCAGTTCAGTCCGGACCAGTTCAGGTCAAGTCAAATCACTATGTTATACACGTGAGTCGAACACGCAGTTTGACGTGCCTACCTTTCCTGTGGATTTGACGCCCTTGATGACACAAGCGATGACGATGACCCAGGAGAGGATGAGAGTGAGGGAGAGAGAGAGGCTTGGTGTACCCATCTCTTCCAGCGCCAGACTCTTCGCCTGAGCAATCACCTCATCACTGCCGGAAGTGACAGACAATGCAGTAAAATTAATCCTGTTCAACTAGTCAGAGTCAAAAATTAAATTCTGCCGTCGCGTTTTGTTTCGTTTGTTTTGGTTCGGTGTGTGTGTGTGTGTGTGTGTGTGTGTGTGTGTGTGTGTGTGTGTGTGTGTGTGTGTGTGTGTGTGTGTGTTGTTGTTGTTGTTGTTGTTGTTGTTTTGGGTATTGGTGTTTTGATGTTGTTGTATTTTGTTTTTGATTTTTGGTTGTTGTTGTTGCTGCTGTTTTTTGGGTTTTTTGTGTGTTGTGTGTGTGTGTGTGTGTGTGTGTGTGTGTGTGTGTGTGTGTGTGTGTGTGTGTGTGTGTTTTGGGGGGAGGGGGGGGGTAATTGTTGTTGTACTTTTGGTTGTTTCTTGTTTTCATTTTGTTCTTGCTTGTGTTGTTTCTGTTGTCGTTGTTTTTTGGTTGTTTTTGGTGTTGTTTGTTTGTTTATTGTAGTACTTATTGTCCCATTCGGAAAAGTGTGTGCCGGGCAGTGTGCGTGCGTGCGTGCGTGCGTGCGTGCGTGTGTGTGTGTGTGTGTTCTGATTTCCGCTCACTAGAAGTAGATGTCGGATGCGCTCCTTTGCCTCGGCACGCACTGAAAACCAAGGTAGTGGTCAATGGTTTCGTCTCCACTGCAGGTACATTTGGATGCGGGCTTTGAGTCGGCTCTACAGATCGTGATGTTGGTCAGTTTCGTGCGGTCTGTGATACAGTTCTTCCAGGTCTGACACACCACAAAAAAAACACACAAAAAAAAACACCAGACATCAAAGTGATATCGGTACTGGTACTGGAATGCGAACTGGTGTATCTAACAGTCACCATACATCAAAAGGTATTAGCACTCGTAATGGTATATCTTTTGGTCACCAGAAATCAAAAGTGGTATTAATATTGGAATTGACATGTCTTTTGGCCACCAGAAATCAAAAAGTGGTATTAATATTGCAATTGAAATGTCTTTTGGTCACCAGAAATCAAAAGTGGTATTAATATTGGATTTGACATGTCTTTTCGTCACCAGACATCAAAAGTGGCTTTGGTGCTGGAATTTGAACTGGTATAAATATATTTATTTTAGTCACCAGAGATCAAAAGTGGTACTGGTATTGGATCTGGTATTTTTTTGTCATCAGAAATCAAAAGTGGTATTGATCTTGGAATTGGAACTTATATACATTTTTGTCACCAGAAATCAAAAGTGGTATTGATATTGGAATTGGAACTTATATACATTTTTTGTCACCATGAGACCGGGTATACTCGGCCCCTACCCATTGATATTTTCCCGGATTAGTTTTCTCTTTTTCCCTTCCTTTATTTTCCTCCCGCCTTCCCTCTAGCTACCCTTGTCACCCCTTTACCCGCTAGCTATCAGTGCCTTTGACTAGGAACCATAACTTCAGACTCCACAGCGATTGTCGTTCCTGGTGATGGCTCACAGTAGCCGAAATTAGTTGTGTTTCTGCTCGGACTTTGGGGTTAAATATCCCGCCGTAGCATTAACCTATTGAGAAGCTGATTAGTCTATTGGAATCAGCGAAGTTAGATCTGTTTAGATATGTTTAGTTTTGTGGCAGATGTTTGGTTTGAAGCAGTGTAATGAGCGATTTTGTGGTTTATCACCATCAAAACCCTGTCTGGTAAAGCTGTTTATAAGTTCATTGTAAAATACCCTTAGCCCCGATTTTGTCCCAACCTATATCCCTTAAAAGCCCTTTCCTTGTAGTTTCATTTGGTTTAAACCCGATCGGCCTAGGCCTAGTAGATCGGCTGCAATCTGTGATTAACCGGCCCCTAAGAAACGCAAATCTACCCTCTTTCCCCCGTCGCCCCAGGCCTTCCCGAGGGCCAGGGGTAGCCGCTCCCTTTGCGGCCCGGGCCCCGTCTATATAAGCCGATTAGTCCCCTGGCCATGCGTCTTTCAGTTCGAGTGCACGTGGCCAGGGAGGACGTCGCCAGTTTAGTTTGCCGTTGTAGTGTTTTTGTCTTTGTCGAGCCACACTCGTGGGAGAGACACGTTTGTATTCTGCCATCACACTCTCACTCTGCACTGTTTTTCCTTTGGGGTTTTTGTGTTCTGTTTTGTTTTCCTGACTGTCAGAATAAACCAACACAAGTCAAAGCGACCTCTGCGTTGCGTCCCTTACCTGCAAACGGTTACAACCAGAAATCAAAAGTGGTATTGATATTGGAATTGGAACTTATATACATTTTTGTCACTAGAAATCAAAAGTGGTATTGGTCTTGGAGTGGTATGTCTTACCGGTTTGCACTCTGACCAGGGCAACGTGGTTTGCAGACTCGCGAAGAAGTAGTGCAGAATGTAGGCCATCAGGACATTGTAGTACACGGTGATGACAAAAGACACGAGGCACATAGAGAAACCGATGCCTGCAATCATCATCATCATCATCATCATCATCATCGTCGTCGTCGTCGTCATCATAATCATCATCATCATCATAGTTATTATCATCATCATCATCATCAAAAACTGATTCTGAGAAATCAACACCTGCCATCTTCGTCATCACCATCATCACCACCATCACCAGCTGATGTAATAAAGTGTGATGCATTGTTCTGAAGAATATCATTCGGTTCCCCAAAGAAACCAAACCAAACCAAACAATGCATCGGCAATCGGTCTTCCACACTCGCGGTATTCAGTAAAGCGCAGTGTTCCCGATTGCGCACAGGTGTGCGTATTTGGACGCACAAAACTCATAAATTGACGCACAAATCTGAGAACAGCGCGTCAGAGGGGACGCACGTTTTTTTTTGTCTCTCATAATAATAATAATAATAATAATAATAATGAGTATTGTATAATCGCATTACCCAATTTCATGAATCGGCTCAAAGCGCCGCGAACTGAACCCAACACGCACGCTCACATGAATCACACGCATTCTCTCACACACTGGACATAAACACATTACAATCACGAGGTGCGAATGGCCAGCTCAGCTATTTAAATTTCGGAATTTAGAATTGCATTTATTTTTCAACAATTTTGGTGGGCTGAACATTTCCAAAGCAGAGGGGGAGGAATCCGGAGTACCCGGAGAGAACCCCCGACGATCGGCCCGAATGAACGGTGTCACATACGAGAACGAAAAATTCTTTGTCCCGAGTGGGACTCGAACCCCTGACCTCTCGCAGTGGTGACAAGTCTCTTAACCATTCGACCACCGACCGCCCCGTCTATTGGTAAGCGTTCGGGTTCCTCACCTTGCCGATTCGCTGTGGCTGACACGCTACAATTTACATGCATCTCTCCTGCTTGAAAGCTTTTGTGATCATCAACAACAACAACAAATGGTTTGACTTTCAGACCACGGCCCCCCTTAAAATTTACAAAAGGACCCTCAAAAATATAGAGAGAGGCCGGCCCGCGTACTGTAGTGCTTAGCACTTCGGACCATGGACCGGGAGACCCGGGTTCGAGTCCCAAGCGGGATTTTTCCTACCTAGGTCGGCTCCTACTCACAGCGGGTGTGCTATGGGCCCAATGGGGAAGCTGTTGCCACACAGCCAAGATTCGCCCACTTCACAGGTGCGACTTTGGTGGTGCTTCCCTTGGTATGACACGTCTTATGATTTGGATGATTACACGGCCGGCACCGCAGGTGCCGTAGTTCCCGGGCCTGGTTAACGCCGGGATATTTATGACAGGAAGCGTGGAATGCGGCCCTGCCCCGCAGTCCCAAACCACACGGACCTCCATAGCATCATCTTAACATCATCTTCATCTCCACCATCACGCATAATAATAATATAGAAAAAATTTCCCCAGCTTTCGAGCCCGCCGTGGATTCCACCCAGGACCTGGGAGGAACACCACTGGAGCTGGCAAAAGAGTTGGGGCAGCAAAAAAAAAAAAAGAGAGAGAGAGAGAGGGGGGGGGGGGGGTCCCAAGGACCCTTGTATTTTCGACTCACAGGGAACACTGAAGCGTGCCCTATCCGAACACGCACTGTGACAGTAATCACTAGTGAACACATTTTTAAACCGGTAGAGTTGGGAATCAACCGTTAAGTCGTGCTGGTAACCAATTTCTCATCCGGTATTTCTAAATTTCAACCGGTAAGATAATCGGAAATTACCGATAAACGCGATCACTGCTTCCAACCATCGCGGATTTTCAGAAAATGCGTTACGATCCTGGGGTACAGCTTAGCAGCAGTTGTGTGTGTGTGTGTGTGTGTGTGTGTGTGTGTGTGTGTGTGTGTGTGTGTGTGTGTGTGTGTGTGTGTGTGTTCTCCGCTTACCTCTAGCCGCAGGGTTCATGCCCCACACTCTGACAGGACCTTTGCCCGAATACTGGCCCATCGCCATCTCCATGAAGTACATAGGCTTCCCGATGGTAATTTGCAGGATCAGGTAGGCCATCACAAAGGCAGCTGCTCAAATACATAGCATGAACACTAGACAAAATTCCAGACTTATACAGACAGCGGGTGGGTGGGTGGGTGTTTAGGGGTTTAACGTCCTTATCCACCACATAGGGTGATATCAAAGACGGGACAACGATGAAAAAGCCAGCACAAATATTTGGCCCCAGCCGGGATCTAACTCACGACCCGAGCATTAGAAGTCCAACGCTCTATGTCACGTATGCGTGACTTAGGGTAAATCATGTGCCGGTAAGATTTCCGTATGACGGGTTGGTATGATTTCCGTATGCATCGTAACTATGTTCTGTGTGGCACACGTGCCTTGTTTTCTGCACTGGCCACGCATGTATCCCTTGGTGAAGGTTTTACACGGGACATTTGTGTATAATATGCTGACCTGTCCGTTTCCCTTGTTAAAGTCGATACAGGTAACCCGTTTTACACGTGATGCAGGTGTATCCTGTGCGATACTCACCCTATTCGCCCTAACAGTATAAAAGCCATTGCTATTCACTTGCTATTCGCATTTGGCCCGGTAGTACCGACACGTCTGTTCAAGAGTCTGGCACTTCTTCTCGTCCGCTGTCTTTAAGGTCTACCGTCATAACCCCTCGCATCTTGCATATGGAGGTAAATGGTTCATATCTGTTATTTCCCGTATTATGTTTCAGGTTAGCTATTTTCTCTTGTGTAGATATTACCAACGGTCAGGAAGTTAGTATGAAACTTGACTATTGTGGCCGAAGTGTTATGTCGGCTAAGTATGTTTGGTTATTAGCCGTTTTACCAGTGAGTTTAACACTGACCTGTCTGTATATTCTACTGACTTGTCCGATGTGACAGCTGTAGGTTTCTACCTTTAGCGTTTAGTATGTGCAGTTTCCTTTAGCGTTCGTAACAGGAGCGTTCGCTGGTTTGTGCCATGGGTTAATATTATCCCATAGATAGGCAGTATGTGCTAGTTGAGCCCAAGGACTTACAATAGTGTATTGTTGCACAGGGGTTCTAGCCCGAGTGGCTGTTTTCGGGAGCCAGAAGCTGCCCTGTAGTCCCTTGTCCCGTGGAGGATTTCTTGGCCCTGCGACGACTGAAGGGGAGGGAGCCTGACTGCCCGTATGTGGGATTCAGCGTGGGTGCTGGTCCACTAGAGCATCAGCGGTTGCCGTGATGCTTTTGTAGAGCTGCCGAGCCAGCTCTATTTTCCGCCGCCTGTGGTGTCTGCGGCTTGTGAACTGCACATCTGCACATCTGCACGTCTGCGCGCTTGACCATCGTGGAGGTACCATCCCGTGCACGTTAAAATGCTCTGAGCGCTCTTAGATACAATTATTTATATCATTTGTATTTAGGCATAGTATTTATTGCCTTGATTGATTACCTTGCCTGTTCTTGATTGGTATTGTAGCTGTACTGTGACGTGTTATGCAATGACTGTTCGTCTTGTCAATAATATTGTGGTGGTGTGAATCCCCGCACGTCTCAGTATCAGTTTCTGTTGTGCGACTGCGTGTGAGTGAGAGTAAAGAAAGAGCACGCACCTCTTACACCCATACATTACAGCACACACGGTCGTGACAGTGGTGACCCCGTTCCTCTCCTAACTTACTAATACTAGGGCCCCACCTTCCCCATCCTTGGGTTGAATGAGCTTGTCGTTTTCTGTTTAGTTTTTCCCCCGTCTCCAGCCTCGTACGGGTCGGTATGCCTTTGTGTTTCCGGCTGCCGTAAGGGACTAGTCTTCTTGCCTTTCTTTTGTACAGCCTGTCTGTCTTCCCAGCTCCACCTTTTCATTACCTCTTCGTCTATCCTCCGGTAGGGCACCTTGTGTTGGATCCCGCACCACCACTGTTTGTCCTTGTGTATTTATGTTATCAGTTACCGTGTATGTTTGCTTTTTGTTAATATTTGTATTATTTACTTTGAACTCTGCGAGATTTTGTTCTAAACTTTTCAGTTACTTGGTGGGATGCCCAACTGAAAACCCATAGGTACTTCATTTGCGTTTTTGCATGATTGGCTTCGCATACTTTTTTGTCTGGCTTCGTATGCTTTGGTGTCTGGCAAACACCCTCATTCATTGCATGTTGCATTTTTCTTAATGTGCGTTTGATTATTTCGATCGCATGTATTTAGTGACAAGACGTCACTGGCTTTGATATTTTCAGTACTTGATGATTTGGTGCTGTGCATGTTGGTTTGCGCTTTGCTGCTTGAGTTGATGCGCTATTTCATTCGTGATATTTGATTTGATTTAATTTGATTTTATTTTGTTTTAATCTGCAGTTTCAGTCATGCTTGTTAAAACTTGTCTGTTTTCTTGCTTGTTCCTCGGCTGAAAATTGTTTGCCGTTTGAAGGATCTATTCTGCTCATTTAGTTCGCTCTAGAATCTTCTAGACATATTGCTTACCTGCAAACATGGAGATCTCTGAAGAACAGTTTGAGAAGTTGGTTAAGCAGGCTAAGCAACTCGGGTATTCCGGGGCAGATGTTCAAAAGTACATAGAGCAAGCTATGGAGAGAGACGAGAGACGGAGAGAAAGGGAAGCTAAGCTAGAGTTAGAGAAAGCTAAGCTAGCGTCAGAAGAAAAAGAGAGGGAAGCTAAGCGAGCGTTAGAAGAGAAAGAGAGGGAAGCTAAGCGAGCGTTAGAAGAGAAAGAGAGGGAAGCTAAGCTAGAGTTGGAGAAAGCTAAATTAGAGCTAGAGAGGCAGGACCGAGAGCATAAACGGCAGCTTGACAGGGAAAAGCTGGAAAGAGAGCTTGCAACACAAACTCCTCCCCCCACCCCCCGTTCTGACTCAAGTCATCGATTCTACCCGAAGTTGCCATTATTCAACCATGAGAAGGATGATATAGATGCCTTCATCTTTAGGTTTGAGGCACACGCTACGGCTTTAAAGTGGAACAAATCTGACTGGCCTATTCATTTTGCGGCGTGTCTTCAGGGTCCTCCCTTGACGTTCTATCAGTCCCTGTGTTCGGGTGGTCTTGTGGACTTTGATTCCCTCAAGGAACAATTCATGAAAAAGTACTTGTGTACTGAAGAAGGGTTCAGGGAACGTTTCAGGACGGCTCGTCCCGATATTGGTGAATCATTTTTTTCCTTCCTCACCCGAATCCGTCACTTGTTTGACAGATGGGTAGATCTCTAAGGTGCTGAAAAAACCTACCAGGGTCTGCACGATCTTTTGTTACGTGAACAAATATTGCAAAGTGTGGCAAAAGACTTATGTGTGTACCTCCGGGAAAGGCGGTTTACAGACGCTAAATCCATGTCTGAGGCAGCTGAGCTGTATAGGGATGCTCACCCGGGCAAATCTATGGCTAAAAGAGATAGCTCCGCCACGTTGTTTGCGTCTTCTGTAGGCGTAGTGCAGGGTCATGTCAAGTCCCAGTACTCGAAGTCACAGCGCGGCAAATTCAGGGGTCGTCCCCCATATCACTATGGCCCTTCAGCCACCCCTGGTCAAGCAAACGGGAGTGAGACTAGCAAAACAGAGGCAGAAAACCGAAATGAGCGTGGTGGTGATCAAAAACGTGGATTTCCCAGACGTAAGCCACTGCCAACTGACACTTGTAACACTTGCCATGGCACAGGTCACTGGAGCAATGTTTGTCCCTCAAAGCAGAAGGCGCTAGCCTGCATGGTGATATGCGCAATTGGGAAGAACAAACCCCTTGGAGACCTGCGTGTGTCCAAAGGCACAGTAGGCAATACAGAAGTAACGGTACTCCGAGACACTGGGTGTACTACTGCGGGTGTTAAACGCTCTCTTGTCTCCCCGGAACAGTTCACAGGTGAAACCCAAGATTGCATTACTTTTGGAGGTGCAGTCGAGACATTCCCCGTAGCTCATGTGTCCGTGGACACACCCTTTTATTCAGGAGATGTCGAGTGTTGTGTCATTGACGATCCAGTAGCTGACTTGATCCTAGGTAATCTACCGGGCGTATCAGACACCCCAAATACCTCTTCCCTCGTCGAGGTAGATGCTATTGGCCTAGTAACCACTCGCTTGCAAGCTAAGAGGGCAGATGCGGCTAGCAAGCCATTAGTCACTGCACTCCCGCCATGCTTGGACACAAGCCGTGATGACCTGATCAAAGCCCAGTCTGAAGACCCCACTCTTGAACCGTTGTTCCAAAAGGCCAAGGATGGTCAGTCTATGAAAAGCGGTTCTTCTACCTTTTCCTTTGTAGTCAGTGATGGTATCTTATACCGCCATTTTCAAAACGAGGCAGGTGTCACAAAGCAAATAGTCGTACCCACTAGGCTACGCATGTCTGTCTTGTGCACGGCGCATGACGGTATCATGGCAGGTCACTGCGGAGTTCGCCGCACACTGCAAAGAGTCCTCCTCCGTTTCTTTTGGCCAGGAGTACGTTGTGCAGTCAAAGACTACTGTAGAACATGCGATGTTTGCCAGAAAAACGGTTCCTAAAGGTAGAGTGGCCCCCGTCCCCCTAGAGAGGATGCCAGTTATAGATGTCCCCTTCACTGCCGTGTCAGCCGTATCACCGGCCACTGAACTTGCGCAACTACATCTCTTGTTGCCATTCCACACGGAAACCTCTGTAGGGTTTGACCCACCGAGCGTTGATTCCTCTGGGCCAGAACAGAACTGTGCTTCTGCCCTTCACGCTTCATCTGATTTGGCTGATGTTGCGTGTTCGTATCACGTCGGTTCGGCATCCGCCGCTGTCGGAATCCTCCACCCTGATACTGAGGATGACCAAATCGCTCTTCCGACGCTACCGTCGTTTCAAGGCGAAACTGTTGCCAATGTCAAGTATGACAGTCAGTTAGACCCTTCAAAGAGGCATGATATAGAGGCTGTCTTTCACAAGTTTTTCGACCTTCTGACAGATATCTCACTTGTCCTATCTCACTTCAGGCAAGTTCAAGAACTGTCGCATAACTCGCTGGGCCCTTGCTCTCCAGGAGTTCAGATTTCGCATTGAGCCTGTCCAGGGTAAGCTCAATGTATTTGCCGATTGCCTGTCGCGATCAGGATCGGATCAGCTGGTAGTGTAGACACTGGTTGTCTCACTGTTTTGACCCCCATGTTGAGAAACCTGTCGGTTTCTACTGGAGGAGGGGGGTGATGTCACGTATGCGTGACTTAGGGTAAATCATGTGCCGGTAAGATTTCCGTATGACGGGTTGGTATGATTTCCGTATGCATCGTAACTATGTTCTGTGTGGCACACGTGCCTTGTTTTCTGCACTGGCCACGCATGTATCCCTTGGTGAAGGTTTTACACGGGACATTTGTGTATAATATGCTGACCTGTCCGTTTCCCTTGTTAAAGTCGATACAGGTAACCCGTTTTACACGTGATGCAGGTGTATCCTGTGCGATACTCACCCTATTCGCCCTAACAGTATAAAAGCCATTGCTATTCACTTGCTATTCGCATTTGGCCCGGTAGTACCGACACGTCTGTTCAAGAGTCTGGCACTTCTTCTCGTCCGCTGTCTTTAAGGTCTACCGTCATAACCCCTCGCATCTTGCATATGGAGGTAAATGGTTCATATCTGTTATTTCCCGTATTATGTTTCAGGTTAGCTATTTTCTCTTGTGTAGATATTACCAACGGTCAGGAAGTTAGTATGAAACTTGACTATTGTGGCCGAAGTGTTATGTCGGCTAAGTATGTTTGGTTATTAGCCGTTTTACCAGTGAGTTTAACACTGACCTGTCTGTATATTCTACTGACTTGTCCGATGTGACAGCTGTAGGTTTCTACCTTTAGCGTTTAGTATGTGCAGTTTCCTTTAGCGTTCGTAACAGGAGCGTTCGCTGGTTTGTGCCATGGGTTAATATTATCCCATAGATAGGCAGTATGTGCTAGTTGAGCCCAAGGACTTACAATAGTGTATTGTTGCACAGGGGTTCTAGCCCGAGTGGCTGTTTTCGGGAGCCAGAAGCTGCCCTGTAGTCCCTTGTCCCGTGGAGGATTTCTTGGCCCTGCGACGACTGAAGGGGAGGGAGCCTGACTGCCCGTATGTGGGATTCAGCGTGGGTGCTGGTCCACTAGAGCATCAGCGGTTGCCGTGATGCTTTTGTAGAGCTGCCGAGCCAGCTCTATTTTCCGCCGCCTGTGGTGTCTGCGGCTTGTGAACTGCACATCTGCACATCTGCACGTCTGCGCGCTTGACCATCGTGGAGGTACCATCCCGTGCACGTTAAAATGCTCTGAGCGCTCTTAGATACAATTATTTATATCATTTGTATTTAGGCATAGTATTTATTGCCTTGATTGATTACCTTGCCTGTTCTTGATTGGTATTGTAGCTGTACTGTGACGTGTTATGCAATGACTGTTCGTCTTGTCAATAATATTGTGGTGGTGTGAATCCCCGCACGTCTCAGTATCAGTTTCTGTTGTGCGACTGCGTGTGAGTGAGAGTAAAGAAAGAGCACGCACCTCTTACACCCATACATTACAGCACACACGGTCGTGACACTCTACCATTCCCCTTATACAGACAGCATCGGGAAATAGTTGAGGCTTCCAAAGACAGCATCAACATTGACAAACAATCAGATTTACAGAGCATAATACTGGGAAAAGGCGCACATTTATAGAGACAACAGCATCAACATTGGAAAAGGGCCCAGACTTACATAAGGGCAGCACCAACACTGGGAAACAGTTCAGACCTACATAAAGACAGCATAAAGATTAGAGAACAGTCCAGTCTTAAACAACGACAGCATGCATCAACATTGGGGAACAGTCCAGACTTACACAAAGACAACATCAACATTGGGGAACGGTCCAGACTTACACAAAGACAACATCAACATTGGGGAACAGTCCAGACTTACACAAAGACAGCATCAACATTGGGGAACAGTCCAGACTTACACAAAGACAGCATCAACATTGGGGAGCAGTCCAGACTTACACAAAGACAGCATCAACATTGGGGAACAGTCCAGACTTACACAAAGACAGCATCAACAGTGGGGAACAGTCCAGACTTACATAAAGACAGCATCAACAGTGGGGAACAGTCCAGACTTACACAAAGACAGCATCAACATTGGGGAACAGACCAGACTTACACAAAGACAGCATCGACATTGGAGAACAATCCAGACTTACACAAAGACAGCATCGACATTGGGGACAGTCCAGACTTAAACAAAGACAACATCAACATTGGGGAACAGTCAGTCCAGACTTACACAAAGACAACATCAACATTGGGGAACAGTCCAGACTTACACAAAGACAGCAACGACATAGGGGAACAGCCCAGACTTACACAGAGACAACATTTACATTGGGGAACAGTCCAGACTTACATAAAGACAACATCAAATTATTTCTCGTCTAGCGATTGGTCAATCGCTTTACGTGAGAAGCGATGCGCGCGCAATTAGCCAGTTGATGCTAGCACATGGTGCCAGTCACATGCGATTCAGGTCAGTTTGTTCCAATTTTTCTACTACACGTATTCTAGATTAGTTATCAGCCCATCTTTTCACTTGTCTGTATCGGGGGCCCTGTTCAGTGGCTTGATAACCCCGCTTGATCGCCTCTGGTCGCTCTCAGTCGACACTTTGCATCGCAGAGGCACCGGCTTTGAGTCCGGAATCAGTTCCTGAAAATGGCAGACATAGACGCCAGTGGCAGCGATGCTGGCGGGAAAGACGCCGGGTCGGAGATGGCGCTGACAGGACAGTCCAAAACTATTTTAGATATGATGAAGGGACTGTTTAAAGAATTTGCGCAGACCACAGACGCAAAGATTGAGCGGTTATCGCAGGAGGTTGCCGCTCGGACCAAAAGAGATCGCAACGAGTCGGATTCGGAATCTGGGTCCGATGCGTCTGTTAGGTCTACGGAATGCAAGAAACGGCGCAAAACTGAGTCAGACCCAGATGTCCTCGTAGTTCAGGAGGACATTAATCTGGATGAAACTGAATTAGCGTTTCTAAAAAGGAAAGCTGCAGAGGCGGAACCTAATACGAGCGCTAAGGCCGATGCATCTGGCTTGAGCAAGTTTGCTAAAGTTGAGCAAGAACTTTCTGAGCCGGAAAAGTTGGGGCCGAAAGTGAGTGAGGACCTCGCCGGCCTTTTGAATGGCCGTTTCACAAAAGATCTTGGTGCCAACGCACAGAAATCGATTTTTGAAGCTCACAACCGCCCTGAAAACTGCCCAAATCTTTGTGCCCCAAGGGTCAACAAATCTTTGTGGACTTTATTGTCGAAACAACAGAAAGAGACCGATTTGTCCGCTCAACATATCCAACGCGCCATCGCGAAAGCCACTACCGCAGTTGCGCGCGTGGCGGACGAAATCGAGGCTTCGCAGCCAGGCATTCTGAATAACCTGACTGACGCGATTTGCCTCCTCGGGCACGCTTCTCTGGAGTTTTCCTACCTGAGAAGAAAAATCTTATCCCCCCCGCTTGATCATGCTTTGTGTGACAAATCTGTCCCTGTTACGGAAAATTTGTTTGGGGACGATCTACCAGGAGCCATCAAAAACATGCAAGACCTTGAGAAACTCGGCGAGTCTGCTAGCAGACGACGCAAAGCCAAACGCGGCAGATACAACCCTGGCAAGGCAAGAAATGACCAATCAGGCGGCAGCGGTTTTTTAGGGAACCGCTTCGGGAAACACCCTCCCGCCGAACAGTACCACAACAAGTGGTCGGCCAAGGGGAAAAAGAAGCAAAGCAGCTACTACAACAACAGCTACAAGGACCGTCAGAACGGAAACTATCCGCAGAACTAGAGGTGAGTGATCTGTCAGCGCTCCAACATGAGCTAGCTGTAGAAGCTGAGCAATTTGAAGGGGGAAGACTCTCTCACTTTGTGGAGCAGTGGAAACAGATCACGTCTGATGTGTCTATTTTGAACACGGTCAAAGGAGCAGAGATCGAGTTTGATTATGACTCTCAGGATCTCTCCAGCCTCAGTTGCTCCAAAAATCATAATTTGGGGGATCAGGAAGCATTGGCAGTAGATGCAGAAATACAGAAACTGTTGGCAAGTGGAGTGATTTCTCAATGCCACCATACTCAAGGAGAAGTGGTTTCTCCCATTTTCACCAGGGACAAGAAAGATGGCTCAAAACGCTTGATTTTGAATCTAACCAGGTTAAATGAGGCAGTGACTTATCACCACTTCAAAATGGACACATTAGCGACGGCTCTGACGTTGATCACTAAAGATTGTTACATGGCTAGCTTAGATCTGAAACAAGCCTATTACTCAGTACTCATTTGCCCAGAGCAGAGAAAACTCTTGAGATTCCAATGGAGAGGTCAGCTGTTTGAATACAATGTACTGCCAAATGGGCTATCTCTGGCCCCTAGGCTGTTCACTAAGCTTTTGAAGCCGGTGTTTGCTACACTCAGGGCACAGGGTCATGTTTCCACTGCCTTTCTAGACGATTCTTTACTAGTCGGGGAGAGTCTGGAAAAATGCTCTAGAAATGTGGCAGACAGTCTTGCCCTGCTGAGAAAACTGGGATTCATAGTACACCCCACCAAGTCAGTTCTTCAACCCACCAAGACTATCCAATATCTGGGTGTTATCATTGACTCTGAGTCTATGAAAGTGAAGCTTACCCCAGAAAGGAAAAACAACATCTTCAAGGGCTGCTCTCGTTTATTGAATGCGACTCGCCCTTCTATCAGAGAAATAGCTCAGGTGATTGGCATGATTGTAGCGAGTTTTCCCGCCGTCAAGTTTGGGCCGTTGCACTACAGACATTTAGACAGAAACAAAACTGAAGCCCTCAAAATCTGTAAAGGGGACTTTGATCAAGTCACAGTTCTTTCCCAAGCAGCCAAAGTTGAACTGAATTGGTGGATTGAGAACATTGCGGAGGCTGAGAATGATGTGTTTCAGTCTGAGCCCGAGATAGTCTTAGCCACTGATGCCAGCAAGACAGAAGGCTGGGGATTTGAATGTCAGGGAGAGTCAGCAGGAGGACACTGGCTGCCACATGAGAGACTGTTCCATATTAACTATTTGGAACTGAAGGCGGCTTTCTTTGCCTTACAAGCCTTCAGACATGTGTTGAGAAACAAACATGTCCGACTCTTGCTGGATAACACTACTGCAGTAGCATGTGTAAACCATATGGGTACTTCACACTCAGAGGCATGCAATGAAATCACGTTTTGTTTATGGTCTTGGTGCCTGGACAATAACATTTACCTCAGTGCTGCCCACATACCCGGGGTAGAGAATGTTGTTGCTGACAGAGAGTCTCGACACATAAACACAGATGCTGAATGGCAGCTGAACCCTGACTTGTTGTGGTCAGCCCTTCATGAGCTTGGTGTAGAGCCAGAGGTTGATTTGTTTGCCTCCCGGGTGAATACCCAACTGGCCAGGTACATGTCATTTAGACCTGACCCACAGGCAGAGGTGATAGACGCCTTTAGTGTGTCTTGGAAAGACCTCACACTCTATGCTTTTCCCCCTTTCAGCGTCATTGGTCGAGTGCTACAGAAGGTGCAGAAGGAAGGAGCTTCAGGAGTGCTGGTGGTGCCAGACTGGCCAACGCAGACATGGTACCCAGTTCTTCTGAGGCTCACCCAAGCGAAAGTGAGGCTGACCAACAGGAGACGACTTCTTCTCTTCCCACCACGGCCGGAAGAAATCCACCCCCTCATCAGCCAGAAACGCCTCAACCTGCTGGTCTGCAAGATCTGAGACCCCCTTTCCTGTCTGCAGGACTGAGTGAAGGGGCAATTGACTTTATTTTCAAATCTTGGAGGCCCAACACACAAAAGGTGTACAACACCTACATTCGAAAATTTGACAGTTTCAAATCTTCCCTTTCGTCTGATCTTCCAGCACATGTGCAAGTCGCCAACTTTCTCGCACACTTGGCAAAAAATGGAGCCAGCTACAGTACTGTGAACAGCGCACGAAGTGCCCTCTCTGCTTATTTTCATCAGTCTGGTGTGCCCCCTGTGGGTCAGAATGATTTAGTTTGCCGTTTAGTCAAAGGTGTTTTTGAGCATAACCCCTCACTTCCAAAGTATTGTGATACTTGGGATGTGGACACTGTACTTGACCATTTAAAGACTTGGCCAGTGGTAAACCAACTAACTCTTAAACAACTTACATTACGCTTGGTAATGCTGCTGGCATTGCTGTCGGGTCAGAGAGGGCAGACCTTGCATCAGTTGAATGTGGAAGATGTCAAGTTCAAGGATGACAAATGTGTGTTAGTGTTTAGTAGTTGCCTTAAACAAACAAAACCTGGACGTCACTTGGCTCCTCTAGAGCTTACTGCATTTGGAGATAACCGACTCTGTGTAGTATCTTGCATCATTACCTGCGCCTTACCGCGCCCCTGAGGCAAGGGAGCAAGTTGTTTGTGTCTTACCATAAACCTTATGCTTGTGTTTCCAGAGACACTATTTCCAGGTGGCTGAAGACAGTTTTAGAGGCTGCTGGCATAGACATTACTGTTTTTTCATCTCATAGCACTAGAGCAGCCAGCACATCTGCTGCATTGTCTAGAGATGTTCCTATTGACACTATTTTGAAATGGGCGGGTTGGTCAAAGGGCTCGACCTTTACAAGGTTTTATAACAAACCAGTCTTGAGTGCAGCTGACAGCACTCCCTCTCTGAGTCAAGGTATTCTTGACAAGTATCTGCTGAAGTAGTTTGCTGACAATAAATCTTTGGACATAACTGTGTCATACATGTGTTTTCTTTCTTTTGTTTGTATGACAGCTCTTGACCTCCAAACCACTCTAAAGTCTCACGTAAAGCGATTGACCAATCGCTAGACGAGAAATAATTTTGTAATTTAACGAGACTTACCTGGAAGGTGAAGTTAAATTGGAATTATTTAGAGTCTAGTGATGGGAAAGAGCATTTACGTGCCCTCCCTTTGCTACTCTAAAATAATTATCAATTGCACCCGCCCAGGTTTAGTCTTGATAATGCTCTGGTTGGAGGTCATTCGCATCTAAATACTGGCTAATTGCGCGCGCATCGCTTCTCACGTAAATGCTCTTTCCCATCACTAGACTCTAAATAATTCCAATTTAACTTCACCTTCCAGGTAAGTCTCGTTAAATTACAAAATTATTCAACATCGGGGAACAGTCCAGACTTACAAAAAGACAACATCAACATTGTAGAACAGTCCAGACTTACATAAAGACAACATCAACACTGGACAACAGTTCAGACCTAGAGAAAGACATTAACTTTGGTAAAGAGCCATGGGGACACAAAAGGAAACTGAGAGGAGACAAGAATGGTGACCCCCCCCCCCCTCCTCCCCCAAGAAGGGCGATATCCCGGCAACCAGCATGTCTCTCACAGCTCCATGGTGGAATGGAAATGTTGATTTTTGTCCCCAGAAGAGTTGCCAGGTTGTATAATGGCCAGCTGTATACTTGCTAATACTTTTTTTGCTCTACTTTGTGTGCTCTCTATCTAGCTTACCGCCTCCGTTCTTGTACGCCAGATATGGAAAGCGCCAGACGTTGCCCAGCCCCACGCTGTAGCCCACACATGAGAGAACAAACTCCATCTTGTGGCCCCATTGTGCTCTGGACCGCGTGCTTGACAGCGCCACCTCCCTGTGCTCAGCATCCGAGCACTCCACGCGCGTCTGAAACACACGGAGAGCAAAGTGAAAATTAAAGGTCTGCAATCTCATCAAAAAGCCACAAAGTGTGTGTGTGTGTGTGTGTGTGTGTGTGTGTGTGTGTGTGTGTGTGTGTGTGTGTGAAACTACCCGACTGTGCAAAACGCACAGTAAACTCTTTAACAGTGACAGAGTTTTCAGCGTCCCTGAAACCCCCATAAAAGTCAAGGGCAGCCTGATTTCACAGCTCAGTTTGCGTTTTCACACACTGAGCGAGAAAGATCGCAGTGGCAAGTCTTCTCGTGCAGCACACAACACCCGCTAGACGCTCTGATAGAGCTCTGTCTCGCTCACTGACCAAAGCACAACGAAGTCACTGCAAACTCAAGCTCTGGTTTTATAAGGGTCTCCGAAGCGCTGAAAACTCTGCAACTGTGACATAGTTGCCTGCATTATGCTAAGTCGGAGGAGTCGCAGTTTAAAAAAAAAATTGCAGCTTTTTGTCGAGATTGCAGACCTATAACGTGACTGGATCTAAATCTGTGTGCTGTGACATGGTGAAGCGCCGTGATCACTCTGTTAGAGTGGAACCGCGTGTTACATCATCATCATCATCATCATCATCATCATCATCAACTGCATAAAATGGGTAAAGAGACTAGGAACAGGAAAAAAAATGTTTGTACAACCTATCGGCTCAAGTTCTGGTTAAAGTCTAATGACTTACTGGTTGTGCTAGCCCGGCAAGGAACAGTTGGCATAAGGGTAAAAAAAAGTGTATAGTTTCCTTTCGTAAACAAAAGTATGGTGTTGTTCTCTGCGCTATTTTCATTGGCTGAGAAGAGACTTGGAGAGATGCCGAGGTTCCAAGTAATCATGCACATCATAAGACGTGTCATACCAAGGGAAGCATCCCCCAAAGTCGTACCCGTGAAGTGGGTGAATCTCGGCTGTGTGGCAACAGCCTCCCCGTTGGGCCCATAGCACACCCGCTCTGGGTAGGAGTCGAGCTAGATAGGGAAAATCCCGCTTGGTCTCCCGGTCCATGGTCCGAAGTGCCAACCACTACACTACGGGGACCGGTAAATTTCCTGATTTTTTTGCTGAAACGAAACCACCACCACCCAACAACAACAACAACAATACACACCCTTTTTCCTTGTGAAGGCAGTATGAAGAAACGCGCAGACGTGAAGGCGAGATTTTCCTGGAATATCAATAATCTAAGGTGAAAATGCGGACCCTAAGTGGAGCACCGGTGACTCTAATCGGAATAGAATAAACTCCTAAAGCCGTGATCACTGAAAACTCTTCAGTAAAAACTCCCGAGAATTCAGGAACTCTCGAAATCCTTCTGGAAGAAGAATCTGGAAAAACTGTGGAGGAAGAAGACGCTTGGGTTTTATCCAAAAGGAACTTACCATTGTATACGGCGAATTTGGTGGTTTCCTGGAGAACAATCAGAGGCTTAGTCGCTGCATTTTCCCGCCCGTTACAGCGAACTGCCTTGGCCCGTCTGCCGAATGCGATTCAGCCTGATCCGCACTAGTTCACACTAGTTCTCGCTGGTTGCGTCTCGTACGTAGTCGTGTGTTCATTGCGGCAAAGCGTAGTGACGTACATTGATAACACAACGCCAAACATGTGTAGGATACGTCATAACCTTTGAGCAAAGATGACGTCATTTGTTGATGACTGTGCTTTGCGTAGTTGTTTGAATATTGCCCCAGCCTCGTTTGGAGTCTGACCATTCCAGAATCAAAGAGAGACCAACGTCTTTATAACAAATAAAACTGTAACACACATCATGTAATACAAGGAAACGCGTGCGTTGTGCGTCAGTACTCTCACACACACACACACACACACACACACACACACACACACACACACACACACACACACACACACACACACACACACACACACACACACACACTGGCACACAGAGGGGTGGCGGGGAGGGGGGGGAGCGGCGCTATCGTCATCGTCTTGTCAAAAGTATGACGTAATCTTAAAGTATGATGTAACACTTGATTTCCAAATATGCGTCATTATGCAGTACATGGCCTTGTCATAGCACACGTACAATCAAGTGAAAACAAGAGCAAACTTGCGAGATCATGTGAAATTGTTGGCAGTCGCAGTCTATGTCGACTGAACCAAGGCAACAGGAAGATGCGGACCTGCGGGTCAGGGCCTAATCTTGAGCCATAGAACCGCCGAAATCGGTCTGCAAAATGGTAAGTTTCCCTGTGACATCTGGTGCAATACACACAGTTTCCGTGTTCTTCTTCTTCTTCTGCTTCTGCTATAGAGAACGTAATTAATTCTGTGGCGTGACTCAGTGTCATTACACTCGATACTGTGATTTACAGAGAGACAGTGGATGGGGGTGGGAGGGTGGGGGAACAGCTTATGGGGGCGGTCGGTGGTCTAGTGGTTAAGAGACCTGTCACCAATGCGAGAGGTCAGGGGTTCGAGTCCCACTCGGGGCAAAGAATTTTTTCTTCTCGTATGTGGCACCGTTCATTCGGGCCGATCGTCGGGGGTTCTCTCCGGGTACTCCGGCTTCCTCCCCCTCTGCTTTGGAAATGTTCAGCCCACCAAATTTGAAAAGTAAATGCAATTATAATTCCGAAACTTCAATAGCTGGGCTGACTCTTCGCACTACGTGATTGTAATGTGTTTATGTCAAGTGTGAGAGAGAATGCGTGAGATTCACGTGAGCGTGCGTGTTGGGTTCAGTTCGCGGCGCTTTGAGCAGATTCATGAAATTGGGTAAAGCGCCCATACAATACTCATTATTATTATTATTATCTCTCCTTGAGTCATCAAAACAAAATTAAAGCTACATGAAAAACAACAAAACGCCCTTCATGTCGTTGGTATGTATGTAAACATGCTGCCTTCATCAGAACGTGAAAATTTTGCACAAAATGGATGAGATCGACGTCAAAAGATACGCAATACATAAGATAGCGATGCAAAAGGCCACAAGGAGGCCACTTGCTGTATTACTTCTCCTCCTCCCACTCCTCTCTCTCAACACAAAATTCCCACAGACGTAAAGAGATAGACGCACCGCCGCACGCTGCCACCGCTGCTTGCGAGTGTCGCTATCGCGGCCATCTTGTGAATACCAGAACTCAGGTGCTCTGTGTACAGGACGCCTCGTTCGAAATACAAAGTTCTTTAGAAAGACGTCATCAGAACTGTGACGTAAGATACAGCGGACCAATGCTATGCGCGCTATGTAAACAGCTGATAGCGTCTGGCCAATGCTATGCGCGCTATGTAAACAGCTGGCACTTCTAGGTACTCGCAACATGGCGCGCGGCGTCGTCACACTTCCAGCACCGCAGGGGGTCTATCTCTATACGTCGATGAAAATTACTCAAAAAAAAAAAAAAAAAACTTTTGCCACACTAGCTTTTAGTTTGGCTGCATTGCACAAAAACTTGGAAAACATAAATAAGTAATGTCTCAAACGGAAAATGAAATTTATGACGTACGTGTTATGTAGTAGGTGTAGTAACGGCAAGTTTAAAAAATATATATATATATGCCCAATATTTTGTTTTCATTCATTGACGTGCTGTTGTCCCGGTCGTTCTTTTGTAATGCCATCTCTCTCTCTCTCTCTCTCTCTCTCTCTCTCTCTCTCTCTCTCTCTCTCTATTAGTGTAGCAAGGACAGATAGTAAGAGAGACCTGTGCGTCTATTATCTCATCCTTGAAAAATAAAGTTTCAGTCAGTCAGTCAGTCTCTCTCTCTCTCTCTCTCTCTCTCTCTCTCTCTGTGCGGGCATGCGTGAGTTCCCCAAGGAACGCCAGCATCACGCCAATTAAATATGACGTCGGCAAAATGACGCTCATACTTTGCGTAAGTGCGCTTGCTTTGTTTCTTCGATTTTTGTGAGGCGTTTGGTTTGTGGAGGAGACAGCCAGGTAGCTTCCTGAATATTCATGACCAAAGCTGTAGCCACGCCTTCCTTAGCCGCCACACCTGTCAATCAGGCCTGAGGAGAGTAACTCTGTCAAAGGGGAACGAGTTTGTTACAAGAATTCATTCCAACCAAACTGATTGTACCCATGTAGAACCTTGCATACGTCTCTCTCTCTCTCTCTCTCTCTCTCTCTCTCTCTCCTTGCTTTCTTCGCTACCTAACGTTCATTGACGTTCATTGCTGCGCAGTTACGCATAGATCCTTCAGATCTCGACGACGATCGCGCCCACACGAGAGCACAATGGGGCCACAAGATGGAGTTCATTTTGACCTGTGTGGGCTACAGTGTGGGGTTAGGCAACGTCTGGCGCTTTCCATATTTGGCGTACAAGAACGGAGGGGGTATGTAAGCATCAACAGCCGTACGGGTGTCGCATATATACACACATGAACGCGGGAACATACGCGCGCGCGCACACACACACACACACACACACACACACA
Organism: Batillaria attramentaria; assembly: GCA_018292915.2. NCBI lineage: Eukaryota > Metazoa > Mollusca > Gastropoda > Batillariidae > Batillaria > Batillaria attramentaria. Next base: position 905,571 of record JACVVK020000090.1, read on the forward strand.
CACACACACACACACACATGCGCGTGAACATTTTTGTTTTGCTGTAGGTTGAAAAACAGATTGTGGTGTTGCTCTAAGAATGCCCAAACGTTTTATCTCCTATCTACACACACACACACACACACACACACACACACACACACACACACTGTTGAAAAACAGATATAGTGGTGTTGTTTTAGGCTGTCATAATGCCGAATTTCTCTCTCTCTCTCTCTCTCTCTCTCTCTCTCTCACACACACACACACACACACACACACACACACACACACACACACACACACACACACAAGAGTGACAAACACACACACACACACACACACACACACACACACACACACACACACACACACACACACCTTCCTATGTTATGCCCTCCGTTTTCATTCACATCAGTAGCTGAAACAAGATGTTCTCCTAACTGCATATTTTCGTCTTTCTAAACAGCTGCTTTTGTGGTGGCCTACATGTTCCTTCAGATTACTATCGGGAAGCCCCTGTACCTGATGGAGATGGCCATGGGTCAGTACTCGGCCAAAGGACCTGTCAGAGTCTGGAGTATGTTTCCTCTTGCCAGAGGTACAGACTTTTCTGAGAAAACTCCATTGACTACCAGTTCATTCACGCCTGCAGTGTAAACTTTCCGCTCTGGCATAGTGATCAAAATTTGTTCACTAATGTTTCTGTCAAATGTTTAGTTCACAGACAAAATCTATACATTTCGTCACTGCCTCCGATGAAATTCAGTGACGTCATCTCTCTCTCTCTCTCTCTCTCTCTCTCTCTCTCTCTCTCTCTCTCTCTCACACACACACACACACACACACACACACACACACACACACACACACACACACACACACACACACACACACACACACAGAGGTCGGAATCTTGATCCGAATTTTTTGCTGTCGATCTATAAACTTCTCTCTCTCTCTCTCTCTCTCTCTCTCTCTCTCTGTGATTTCATATTACAAAGTTGGTGCGGTAATCCAGTGGTTACTGGTCCACGGGAGGTAAGTCCATTCTTCAGTTCGGCGATTTCGCATTGCAAATTCGTATTACCTCCCATCGCGCCATCTCGGCAAAACCGGGTACAATTGTTTGTACATGCATAAATGTGTACCTTTGGGTCAAACACGTCCGAGAAAGTACGGCGAAAGTTCCAAAGACAACTTATGTTTCGGAAAAACAGCGCTCGCAAGTGTGCCTTTACGCTCGAAAGAGTCTTTTTATCTTTCTTTTTTTACAACTATGCATAAAATCATTATTGATAAACTCTTCGTCTAATTATTTTACATGTTCAAAAGCACGATGACACTAGTAATAAGTGTGATAGCTTACACGTACGATACAATAAGCAACAAATGCACCTGAACCCCCCCCCCCCCCCAAGAAAAAAAAAAACAGCAACAACAACAACAACAACAACAAAACAGTCAATCGTAAACCTCAGGAGAGCTTTGGGTGTGATACACTGCCGTCTACAGGCTGAGCGAGCGAAAATTCTTCTTCTCAAAGTAACTATTTTCTTTTCCAACATTATTTGACTGCTCGGTGTGTGCGTCGCGAAAAGCTTTCTCCTGGTTCAGCGCCAGCCCTGTTAGATGGTGTCGCTGTGCAGGTGTCTAAGTAGTACGATATTCGACGCCAGCGAACGATTTGTACGCACAAAATTTTCGTACAATTCAATTTGTGTGTGTGTGTGTGTGTGTGTGTGTGTGTGTGTGTGTGTGTGTGTGTGTGTGTGTGTGTGTGTGAAAGTTCCGGATGATGATGATGATGATGATGATGATGATGATGATGACAGGTATCGGGTTCTCTATGTGCTTCGTGTCCATCATCATTGCCGTGTACTACAACGTCATTATGGCCTACGTCCTTCACTATTTCTTCGCTAGTCTGCAAACTTCATTGCCCTGGTCAGAATGCAAACCGGTAAGGAAACACAGAGAGAGAGAGAGAGCAATCATTCGAGTGGACCTGATATTTAGCGGCTGCAAATGAAAAGTAGGACCTTGGATGATACCTTCGACTCTTCAGACTGGTGTGTGTGTGTGTGTGTGTGTGTGTGTGTGTGTGTGTGTGTGTGTGTGTGTGTGTGTGTGTGCGTGCGTGCGTGCGTGCGTGCGTGCGTGCGTGCGTGCGTGCAGAAGTGGAAGAACTGCATCACTGATCGCAAGAAGATGACCGGTATCACGTTTTGCGAAACCGGTTCCAAACCTGAATCCAACTGCACGTGTTCCGGGGACGAAAATATCGACTTAGCCCTCGGCTTCCAATGTGTACCAAAGTTAAGGACTCCATCCGAGATCTACTTCTAGTAAGTAGCGCAAGGCATGCACGTAAACACACACACACAGACACACAGAGAAAATCCTCCAAACCACTGGCAACTGCAACACCAAATGTAAAGGAAATGATAGAAAAGCGGAATTGGTGTGTCTGCGTCGAAGAATATTCGTGCGTAGGTGAGACTTTTTTTTTTGGGGGGGGGGGGGGGGGGGGCAGGTGCGGGGGGGGGGGGGGGGGGGGGGGAGGGCTGTTAATCAAGCTTTAAAAAAAAAACTACTTTATTATCACTTTTGGGAAATTCGGGCTGCTTCCCCCGGAGCAAAGCGGGTCGCCGCGGTGAAGCGTCATGACCCTATTATTTTTTCAATTTTGCTTGGGGGAGGACAGCCGGATAAAACCCGGAGAGAAACCCCCGATGAGCAGCCCGGTAATCAGGACTAAACCGGTAAACCGGTAAACCGGTATCACATATTGCAAGCTCGACCCGGGCTCGAACCCATGCATTATCCCCTTGACATTGGTGACGGTCGTTCTGTAGCGCAGCGGCTAAATCCGACGCGCTACCTATTAGACCACCGCTCACCCCCATCACTCACGTATTATTTAGATATGGTAGAGCTCTCTCTCTCTCTCTTAAGAACGGATGAACCAATCGCGTTCATTTTCACATTCCATTTGATTTGTTTAACTGTTACCACAATGCAAACAGACGTATCATCGTCGTAACCTCCTAACAGGAACGGGAAACAGGTCTTTGCGCCGCAGCGTCCTGGGCCCGTATGTAAAACTCGAGGTTAAGGTTAATTTAACCCACGGCTTCGGGCCTAACCCAGACTAGGACAAAAGAAACCGAAAAACCAAATTAAATAAAAATGGAAGCGAAGAAAGGAAGAAACAAATCCTTCTATAACGGCTTAGGCACCAGGGTGGAATTTTGGACCCGCTTCCTGATTAAAAAAAAAAACAAACAACAACAACAACAACAACAGAAAGTTTAACCCAAGAGCTAGTTTAGTTCGAGGTTAGACTTTAACCCGGGGCTAAAATCCCTAACCTCGACTTTAACATGCGGGCCCTGGTGGCCTACCTGTCTCAGTGGTCACAGCTCTGTTGCGAAGTTAAAAGCAACTGTGACCTCGGGATGGTTGACAGGCAGTTGCGATTCGCTTCACACTTGCCCCCAAAGATTTGTCCACCATTAATTACCGATGGCTCCCGAGCAGATTTTACGGGCAGGTGTTTGCGTGGCCTTTCCTTGCTATTCTGCATTGTCTGTCTCGGCAGCGATGAGGTCATTGCCGTGGGGAGAAGCCTGTCGCCTGAAGATTTTGGAGCCCCCAGTCCCTACCTGTGTGTCACCTTGTTTTTTGCTTGGGTCCTGGTCATCGCTTGTGTCATCAATGGCGTGAAATCCACTGGAAAGGTAGCTTGTTGGACTGTACTTTACTCTCATAGCGATGATGATGGCCTCTTCTAAAGCGTAGCGGGGGGGTTGTGTGCCCGGTGTGGTGTAGTGGGTTGATCCGCGCACTTTCGTGCGGAGGTGTGTGAATTCGACCCCTAGAGTAAGATGTTGTGCCTACTGCAAAACGTTGCCCGTTTCCTGTGACTGTGTAAACTGGACCCGTTTGTGTAACTTTACCATCACAGTCAAGGATACTAATAACAATGAGTATTATATAGGCGCTTTACCCAATTTCTTGAATCGGCTCAAAGCGCCGTGAACTGAACCCAGTACGCACGCTCACGTGAATCACACGCATTCTCTCACACACTGAGCATAAACACGTTACAATCACGTGGTGCGAAGGGTCAGCTCAGCTATTCCAATTTCGGAATTTAGAATTGCATTTATTTCTCAGATTTGCTGGGCTGGACATTTCCAAAGCAGAAGGGAAGGAAGCCGGAGTACCCGGAGAGAACCCCCGACGATCGGCCCGAATGAACGGTGCCACATACGAGAAGGAAAAAATTTTTGCCCTGACTGGGACTCGAACCTTTGACCTCGCGTATTGGTGACAAGTCTCCTAACCACTAGGCCACCGACCGCCCCGTAAACGTGGTCGACAGGGCAGTCACACTGGAGTGCCTGGTTATATATACACGTACAGAGGCACTGGGAAGGACAAAAACCCACGCTATCCCCGCACCACAACCTTACCTTGCACACCATTTTGACCACAAAGTGGTGTGCAAAGACTGTTGCAGACACCTCCATGAAATATATATGTGAACGGCATGTGACTCTTGAGACCATGCTGGCCCTTTGCTCACCCAAATTCATTTGTCACGTGTAGTTTTCTAGCTATGAAAGACGTTTTCTGAACGCATTTTGGGGGAAGGTTTTTGGTCGTGCAACTTGCCGACTGCGACAATAAACTAACCAGATGCAGGAAAAAGTACATAACAAATATGCTCAAAATGTTGTCCTTGGTGTATTTCAGCGTCTCCGGGTCCACGCGGCTGTTGTATGGGAATGAAAATTATAAGGTGCAGCGGTCATTCTAGGTTTCACACCCACGAAAATTCCGAGTAGGGAAAAGTAACTCTAAACTGTTATATGAGCCCCGCTGTGTACCCCCATCCTGCCTGTAGAATATGGTTACTAACAAATTTAGGTCATTTTCAGTCAGGAAACGAAACTCAATTATTTCATGCTTCTAAAGTCCACTTATTGTTAATGTTAATTGTTATCTTTTGAATGTGTGTGTGTGTGTGTGTGTGTGTGTGTGTGTGTGAGAGAGAGAGAGAGAGAAGCTGTAACAATGTGGCCAATAAGTCACGTTTCTGGCACTGTATTCTTTAAATAGTGTCTGTTGGAATTGTATACATATTAAAGTTTCCAACAGAACAGACCCTGAATTCGGATTATAAATAAATTATCATATCTTATCTTATCTTGTCTTGTCTTGTTTTTTATGCGGCCTAGGTGGTGTACTTCACTGCAACCTTTCCCTACGTCGTGCTTACCATTCTCCTCGTTCGAGGCGTGACACTGGACGGAGCCAGCGTGGGAATAGAATACTTTATTGTCCCAGAGTGGTCGCAGCTTAGTAGAACGCAGGTAGGTGGCTTGGAAAAAGCGGGTGGGTGGGTGGGTGTTTGGGGGTTTAACGTCCTTTTCCACCACATACGGGTGATATCAAAGACGGGGCAACGATGAAAAAGCCAGCACAAATATTTGGCCCCAGCCGGGATACGAACTCACGACCCGAGCATCAGAAGTTCAATGCTCTACCATTCGGCAACCCCGGCTCCCCTGGAGAAAGCGGAAGACATATTGATCAAGCACCCGCTTTTAACCTGGACAAAGGAGTAAAATATCAAAATACCCATCCAACCGAAAAGACAAAAAGAACGAAGGAAAAAAAAAGAAAACCGTTATTCTACGCCGTGGCGTCGTCAGATGATTTGCCGAACGGGCGATACGCCGAACAGCCAATCTTTCTCAGTGTTCCCTGTGATTAGAAAATACAAGGGTCCTTTCGGCCCACTCTCCATATTTTTTGGCGGTCCTTTTGTAAATTTTGCGGGTCCGTGGTCTGAAAGCCGAACCCATTTGTTGTTGTTGTTTACAAAAGTATTCAAGCAGGAGAGATGTATGTGAATTGTAGCGTTTCAGCTTTAGCGAATTGGCAAGGCGAGGAACGCGCACACTTTCTTTTTTTTTTTTTAAGATTTAAGGTCTAGATCAAGCTTTCTTCTTCTTCTTCTGCGTTCCCTGTTCTGGACTCCGCCTCAGATGATTAGGTTTGTGGTCTTTATATAAGCAGTGGTCTTCAAGAGGTCTGTTTTGCTGCCCCAGAGTTTCTCTGCCAGTGTGGCTCCGTTCGGCCAGTGTTGTGTCCTTGCTTCTTTGAAAAGGGGGCAGGACTGCAGAATGTGTTCCGGGGTTTCAGGGGCTGTTCCGCACGGACAGTCTGGTGAGTGTGACAGCCCAAGGCGGCACAGGTGGGCACGCAGTCTGCAGTGTCCAGTTCGTAGTCTGAAGATGGTGGTCTGTTCATACTAGATCAAGCATAGCTGGGAAGGAAATAGGCATTGAGTACTTACATCCGGAACTCTTTTCAGCTGTGGCTTGACGCAATGGGTCAGATGTTCTTCTCACTGGGTCTGACTATGGGAGGCATCATCAGCGCTAGCAGTTACTCCCCCTTTAGCAACAACATCTACGGGTAAGTAAAGCATTTCTTCGGCATTTTGCTTCATCAACTGACACAAATGAAAGAAAAATTCTTTAAAAGAGTTAACCCACATGTACATTCCAACAATCACTCACACAAGTAGAAAAGGGACATCGAAAGGAGACCTGTCCAGAGTGACAAAAGGTTAATTAGTACGAGCAAAACAAACACCACCGTAAACGCTTACCTCCCTCCTGTTGCCAAACACAGTGAGGTCAGAGCCCTGGCCACTAGGGGCCGTAATTAAAATGGATGACTTTTTTATGCATACACTGTATAGTTATACATTAGTGTATTCAAAATGTAACAAATATATATGAAGATTTACCATGTGGATTCACAACACTTGCTCAAAGAAATGTAAAGTCATGAGCATGAATGCACTTACATATATATTGTGTGGCCTTGACATTGACAACACCTTTACTGACATACCTGTACTTAGTGACTTCTAGTCAAGGTCAAGGCCACACAAGCTGTTTTACGGAAAACCTTCCGAAACCTTAACATTGGCCTTTTCTCAGAAACAATGAACATCAGAGACACCAAACTCGGCACGCTGATAGACAACCATAAGACCTTTCAAAACATACCATAACGATTGACCTTGACGCAAGGTCAAGGTCACTAAAGCTGTCTGTTAGGAAATTTTACATTGGCAATTTTTAAGAATCTAGGAAAGCCAGAGACATCAAACTTTGCTATATGATAGACATTGACAACACCTTCACTGACATACCTGTATTCAGTGACTTTGAATCAAGGTCAAGGCTACACAAGCAGTTTTGCGGAAAACCTTCGAAAACCTTAACATTTGCAGTCTCTCAGAAACAATAAACAGCAGTAGCACCAAACCTGGCTTGCTGATAAACAGTAGTAAGACCTTTCAAGAAATACCATTTTGAATAACCTTGACTAAAGGTCAAGGTCATCAATAGCTGTCGCATTGAAAATTAAAATTGCCGTTTTCTCAGAATGTAGGGGAACCAGAGGCATCAAACTTTGCATGATGATAGACATTGACAAAACCTGTACTGGCATGCTTGTATTCAATTTCCTTGAGTCAAGGTCAAGGCCATTCAACATGTTTTGCGGAGACTTTAACGTTAGCATTTTCTTGGAAACAACAAACAGCAGATGCACCAAACAAGGGACAATAATAGACAGCAATGAGACCTATGCACACATACCCATTCGAATGACCTTGGCTCAAGGTCAAGGTCATTACAGCTGTCTGTTGTGAAATTTTACATTACCACTTGTACAGAAACTACAAAAGCTAGAGCTGTCAAACTTGGCATAATGATAATTACTGATAAGCTCTTCACTTACAGATCTCATTTGAATGACCTTGACCTAAGGTCAAGGTCATAGAAGCTGTCCTGGGAAAACTGTTGTATCGCCATTTGCCGTTTTCTTAGGAACTATGAACACAAGAGACACCCTACTTCAGGATAGCTAGTGATAAGAGCTTTACAAACATACTCTTTTGAATGACCTTGACCCATCTCACAAGTTAGCCAAGGAAGCTTTGCTCCTCTAGTTTTTTGTAAATGACAGACAACACGAACAGAGACAACTTTACTCTCTAATTATCAGTTACATTGTGGGTCATCATAAAAGTACTAGTAAAAGGTCACGATCATTTTAAACAGTTTGTTATTTTTTTTAGAAAACATGTTTTTTTTAGTTATACTTGTTTCAATAAGTGAAGAGTAAGTGATGCAAAAGTGTTGAAAATATTTTTCTGTGGAAGTATAAGCATCAGCAAAAGACAATTACAGATAAGGGTTGAAATGCAAAGCATTTGATGTCCCAAATCCCTTTTTAAACTGCCAGTAACACGACTGAAACCTGGTAACACGACTGACGAGAAGGGTAACAGGACTGAAAAGTACAAAGGCAAAAACAAAATCTCCGCTCTTCTGTTGTAAACTTATTGTAAAATGGTAAACCCCTTCTTACAAGCATCTTTTCTCATCTAAACAAAAGGTAACAAAACGTTGTGAAAGTTTCAGTCCCTGGTAATCAGCCTCTAGCCCGTCTCTTTCAATATATCTGTGTTCTCCTTGGAGACTACCCCCCACGTCAAAATCCTTACAAAGATCCTGTAGTTCACAGAAAGTCTGTGCGGTTTGAAGTTTTTTCAGATGTTCCTCAAACTGTTTCTCCCTTTCACTGTGTCCATTTACTGTCTTTGGTCTGCTGGCAGTGCCAGGACCAGAATCAGCTTTCATTCTCACACCATCAGCCTTTTTTCTTTTGCCAGCATTACAGTCTGAACCCCAAGGAGACACACAAAAATCCCGGAAACTGTGATCAGGACATGTGTTTCTAAGTGCATGTGCAGCTAACATCCCTGACTTTAATGTTTCCTGGTGAAACAACAAAAACTTGGTGGATTTGCATGGTGCCTGGTACGGTTTTGAGAGTTTTTGAGGACAACTGGTTTTCTACTGCTTTGATATCTGCATCTGTCACATTGTATACTTTGATTGAGTGTCTTTGACACTACATCAACAAAGTCCTCACTACTCATGATGTCTGCACCCTCTAGAACTCTTCTGTCAGCTGTTCTCTTCACGGTACCACCCACTCCATCAGGTACTCCCTTTCCATGCCCAGCCTCAGAAAAATTCCAACTGGCCCACTTAAACCCACTGTGAAAAATTTCTGTTGCCAGCAAATAGAAGTTAGCTTTCTGTCTATATTGTGTGGTTGGTCCATCGCTGAAAAAGTGTAATGTGTCAACAAGAGGGTGTGCAGCTTTAATATCACTAAGGATAGGACGGAGGAAAGCCCACACAGAGGATGGATCATGTTGTAAGCTGTCCGAAACGCCACAAAAAAAGCTTTTTCCTCCCTTCTACATAATAACAGCCAGTGTGCAGAGTTATTTGCACCTGAGAGGCACCAAAGTGCACCCCCTGAACCTCCCTGTGCATCTTGCATACATAGTTCTCTGAAAAATCTATGTGTACCATACACTCCTTAGCTTTCATATTTGCTTTCACGTATAAAACTATAAGTAGTGCTTGTACTGATTGGTTTTGTTGAAAAGGTGACGAATGTACACCGACAACTGGTCATGAAACACACCCCAGAGTTTTCCAAGGGACCCTTGTTCTGTTTGTTTGATGGTTACAGTCAACTGTTTCTTTTCTCCATTTTTTGAAAATCCTGTCTTCCTTTACAGTTCTCCACTGTACCCATGACACTTGTTGTTCAAAATCACGATCTTCAATACAAGAAACAGTCCTCGAGCAACATTTGGTACAGTGTCTGTACATGCATTTTTTCTTGTCTTTTGAGCATACAATGTCAGAAACAAGAACAGTCAGTGATTTGGTTTTAACAGCCCCATGGTCTTTTAGGGCGGCTGCAAGGTATTTTGTGTTTTCACAACTGAGTTTTGCAGAGGCACGTTTCTCTGTCTTTGGCTGAAGGTGGTACTACCCAAAAAGGTTTCAACCGCCAGAAGGTTGTGAAAGTCACAATGGTCACAATTTGTCCAGAGTCCGCAAGATACTTTTGATACAAGTTCTGCAGCGAGTCACACAATAATCGCTTTTGGTTTTTTTTACCTTCCTTCTCGTAATCGTGTTCCGTGTACCGGCCTGCGACGTGGAAACATCATCTTTAAGAAAAAACTGTCTCACTGACAGCTGGATCCGATTTGACAGATTGTTATTTGGATGAGGCTTGTGGTACGGATTGACTCTGAAAGCCTTGCAAACTCGGGTTCTAAACACGTATTTTTTCAAAATACTGTCTATTGCAGTGAACAGTTCCTGGAGACTTTTCTTCCCTTGCTTTTGGTTTTGTTTTATTTGCTCAAGCAGGGGAAAATGAAAGGTGAGAGTTCTTCGAACACTTTTGTTGGACGCATACTTCCTTCCAAGCAATTTGGCAGATTTTGAATTCGGTGTCTTTCTTTGCATTCGTAAGAAGTTTTTTTCTCGTACATCCAGATTTTCTGTTCTTGCTCATGTACATGTTTCTTGAGGGATGCATTTTCCTCACGAAGTTTCTGAGTCTTTTTCTTGTGTGCACGTCGTTGGCGGGACAGGTGTGCAGGTGGTGGTGATGGCCTTTCGAGACTGGACAAATCGGGCGATGTTTGGCATACTGTTTTCGTTTATACATTCTCCACTGCCTTTTGGCGTGTCTATGTTCTCTTTTGGTCATGTCTTTCACCAATTTCCTTTTATCATTGTTTTTGTCTTTCTCGTATTTGTCTTTCTGATATGCCAACCATTTCGCCCGCCTTGCAGTCAGCATCTCGATTCCGTCTGTATTTTCTCTGTTTGGCCGCAGCAGACAGCGCCATTTCTCCTGAAGTGAAAAAAAAAAATTCTTTTCTATAGCTTCAATAGATTTAGTTGAGTTAGTACAGACCCCTCTGTTGAGAGTACAAAAATACCAAGTAGACTTGACTCTTGAAAATGTATTTCATGTGTGAAGATGGTCACTTTCTGAAGTTTGAAAATGGTTCACTTGCACCCACAATAAATCAAACTCTACAAAGACAAATACATGTATTATTGGTTTGAATACATGAATACATTACTAATCTAGATCTAATACAGCTACCATTTTCTTCTACTGAAGAGAAAGCACAACCTGAAGAAAAACAATCAGTCGTGTTACTTGATCCATCAGTCGTGTTACCATTTTGTTGGTAACACCACTGATAGTAACACGACTGAGAAAAATCGCAACAAAAAAAAATTATGGCTCCTCCTCAGAAAACACTCAGATCTAGATCGTACCATCATTGAGAAAAAGCCCTAAAGGACATACTCCTCAACGTAGTTTTTGCTACTATTCTTTCTACTTCAGCCTCGAAGATCAGGTAACACCATGTAAGCACCAAAAAAACTTACCCTTACCTTGAACAAGTTCAGAAGTTCCAAAACCGTGAGGTGAGCTCACACGCACGTTCGCTTCCAACGGAAGTTCTCGGGCAAAGGGACGCAACTTTTACCATGAAAGTCGTCAGTTACTGGAGGAAGCAGCTATTTGTGTGTAGGAAACTGTTCGGGTAACACGACTGAGAAAAAAGTTACGGACATCCATTTTTGTGCAAAATAGTGTAAATCATTGCAACACAGATACTGAAAACGCCTACATGAAACTAAAACTTTAAAGGTTAGGTATGTAGGGATATGTTTTCAATTTTTTTCATTTTTTTAGAATTTTTCCCTTTCTTTGGCAAGTTGTTGAAATATTGCCTGTTTCCGCGAAGACACGTGTTTTTGGCACACCCCGCTCTATAAATCGCTGAGTGTTGCAAAACCGTGAAACAAAATCACCTGTTTTGTTTTTCCTCATATCATATACGTGTGGATTTTTGTGCAAATAGAATGCATACTTATGGTGCTACAAAATTCTGCAAAACATCAAAGACAGATTATCTCCAATTTTGTGGAAAAATACGCATATATATATATATATATATATATATATATATATATATATATATATATATATATATATATATATATATAGATAGGGGAAGTAAGTAAAGCTGAGAGCGCTCCCTAGATCTAGGAGATGTGTGCTTTGTATGCCAGTGGACAAGTCCGCCTTGCCCTATATTGGCTACAAGCCACAGTGGAGGGGGGGGGGGATCTACCATCCTACCGCTGAAACGTCTAACAGATCTAAGGGTATCTCACCATTCATAGGGCCCCCATTCCCCTCCCACCGGGAGGAAAATGGTCGGTACAACCAAGGCCATATGAATTGGTGATTTTAGCCGCTCACTTTATATATATATATATACACACACACACACACACACACACACACACACACACACACACACACACACACACACACATATATACACACCTTTTTGTCGCCGTGCCCTTGCAAAAGTTTCGATTGCTCACAAGGAAAGCCGTTACTGATTTTGAAACATGAGCATATAATTATACACATCTTTACATTATAGTAACGTATTAGTACAAGTTTTGTTTCTGGTTGTGTGGAGCCGGGGTGGCGGAATGGTAGAGCGTTGGACTTCTAATGCTCGGGTCGTGAGTTCGTATCCCGGCTGGGGCAAAACATTTGTGCTGGCTTTTTCATTGTTGCCCCGTCTTTGATGTCACCCGTGTGTGGTGGAAAAGGACGTTAAACGTCAAGCACCCGCCCAAACTTGTTTTCGGTCTTTCCAACCAACAACTGAGAATCGAATTCCGGTGCCGTGCTTTCAGTGACAGCCTGTTCATCAGCTCCATGGACGTATTTACCAGTTTGCTAGCGGGTTTCGTCATCTTCACAACTTTCGGGCACATTTCCGAAACTTCGGGCGTTGACATTGATCATGTTGCCAGGAGCGGTTAGTCTCTGTCTGTCTGTCTCTCTCTCTCTCTCTCACTCTCTCGGGCGTTGACATTGATCATGTTGCCAGGAGTGGTTACTCTCTCTCTCTCTTGCAGTTATAGGCTTCATTTAGGTAGTCGAGCGTATTAAAGCATAACATGTAATTTTTCCATGTACATGTCAGACTGTTATTCTCGATAAAATCTTACTTGTTGTCTAATAGTTGTTTTTTTCATGTTATTGTTTTGTTTTGTTTGTTTGTTTCTTTCTTTCTTTTTTTTCTTTTCTTTTCTTTTTTTTTTTTGGGGGGGGGGGGTTGGAGGTGGGGGGGGGGGTCTTGTCGCTTCTTTTCTCTTACATTTTGTAGTTTAGCAACGGCTAATTATAAACTGGCACGTGTGCTACAATTTCTGCAGTTGAAAAATAAAGTTTCATTGTAATTGTCTCTCTTTCTGTTTTATTCTTCTTTTATTCTTGTCTGATTATTATTGATTTTTTTAATTAATTAAATAAAAAGATGTGTGTATATGCAACAACTGCTCGGTTGTTGTTGTTGTAGGTTTTTTCTTGTGTTATTGCTTTGATTCGTTTGATAATAGTAGTCCTTTATACCGGCAGGTGTTAAAACTGACTATCTGATGTCAACTGTCCGGCTTGGAAAATAAAGATTCATTGATGTGTGTGTGTGTGTGTGTGTGTGTGTGTGTGTGTGTGTGTGTGTGTGTGTGTGTGTGTGTGTGTGTGTGTGTGTGTGTGTGTGTGTTGACCGCAGGCTATGGGCTGGCGTTTGTGGCGTACCCAGAGGCGCTGATGCGACTGCCGGCACCACAAATGTTTTCCGCTCTCTTCTTCCTCATGCTCCTCACATTGGGTCTGGATAGTGAGGTATCGTACACTACTGCTAAAAATTATTATCAGTTATTCCCCATCGAGCTGTGGGATACCGACGAGTATTTTGATCCAAGACGCAAATCAACCCTGAGCTTTAGCGAAGGATCAAGATACGAGTCGGTATACTACAGCTTGATAGGGTGTAAATGCTTTATCATCCTTTTTGGAGCCAGTTTATGGTATATTTTAACGTTTATCCTAGTAAAAACTGACAGTCGACAGCGGCTGCACATAGCAGACGAACGAGTTTGTACGTCGGCAGAGCACGACGCCGACAGAATAAAATGCGCCTTTTTATGCCGGCAAGACGGTGTCGATTCACTTATGAACTCAAATCCAAACAAAAACACAAGTTTTAAACTTCGACTAAAGATACAAACAAACATGCTAACGCTTTCAAGGAAATGTAAATTTGCGAGGTGAATGCGAAACCGATCAAGCACAGCTCAGTCTGTTCACGCTTTGCACGATTAGGGTTCGAGCGGGAGTCTTTCTGTCGCGATTCTTCACGAAATATGAAGCTTTGTGAGTGCTTATTCTAATATTTGTAGTACATGAACACCGATTAAAGTGTCCTTCCCCCAGCAGCTACATTTTATAACTGCATGCATGATTCAAACGATCCAAGAAGCTTCTGTTCAATCGGAGATCTATCTAGACAACGAATCCGCTGCCATTCTCTGCGCCGATAGCAGACGACCGACTCAATCGATTCTGTTCAGCTTT
>JACVVK020000090.1:922500-937500 GCA_018292915.2 Batillaria attramentaria
GTCGTTGTTAGGCGTTAATCATCAGTCTGCAGAACTGGAGCATGGAATGTGTGTAGCCTATGTGCGTTGGGAAAGGGGGGGGGGGGGGATAAAGGAAAGAGCAAATTCTGTTCCAAATGCCAGCTAGAGCAACAAGATGCCAACCCAGCCGACCCAGCCAGCTAGTGGTGTTCCTCCCATGTTATGAGTGGAATCTCTGTACAGGTCAGACTCGAAGCCGAATACAGTATGAGGACGGGGATAATGGTATTGCAATGCTGTGGGGTTTTGACCGACCCAAATCTTATAAAGTGGTATCATAAGGCCCGATGCACACGAGCGTCGGCGTCAGCACCATGAAGCAAGCAGCAGCGAAGGCTGTCTCGCATCATATGCCTCGCGTGAGCACGCGGTGTGCGCCGTTTGCATGCACACTTGGCTTCGGCGTCATTCGCCTGCACGGCCTGTTCGCTGAGCCCACACTGCACGCGCTGACCCACACTGCTTTCTGATTGGCTGAAACCAAGTCTGCAGCGCGGCGTCAGCAGCAGAAATAGGACATGTTCTATACGCGGCGTCAAAGGATTCCGCCGCCTGGCATCATTGATGCCGTTGCCTGTCGCCAGGCGCCGATGTCATGAACACGTGGCGGCGCCTTGAAACTGTCGCCGGGAGTCAGATCCGCCGCTCGGCATCATGACGCTGACGCTCGTGTGCATCGGGCCTAACTGTACTCGTTTGCAGGAATCAACACATTTCTGGACGATTGTGAGTACATGCTGGGGAAGAAACCCACGTTTCTTCCCTTCTGGTACTTCAGCCTCGGAATCTGGGCTCCTTTGGTCATGAACGTAAGTCCTTTTGTCTCTTGCGAGTGAACATATATATATATTTATATTTATGTTTTTGAAGACTGGGGAACTAGAACAATCAGCTCTGTTAAGATAAGATAAGATAGATTTATTGCTTCTTAGTTACAATTAAGAAGAATTTGCTTTGCTCCTCTTGATAAAAAACACAATTGATATACACAAACATACCATAGAAATACATATACACATTCACACACTCAGTCATTGGCTAAAACACAATTTAAGAGAATAGGCATTGGCATCGCCTCACATTTAACTATGTGAAACAAGCACTAAGAATAACAGTTAGATCTAAAGGCACAGCACTTCCAAAGACTCCTTAGATGTAGAAGTTCAGATCACTTCTGACTCCTTAGATCTAGAAGTACAGAACCCCCTCAGACCTTTTTCTTAGATCTGGAAGTATAGAACCTTAGATCTGGAAATAGTCTTTGCAGACTCCTTACATCTAGAAGTATAGAACCTCCGCAGTTTCTTAGAAAAAAAGAGATGCCCGCACACCCCTTCAATCTAGAAGTAAAGAATAGCCGCAGAGTTCTTAGATCTAGAAGAAGAGAATGTCTTCAAACACCTTCAATCTATAAGAAGAAAATGACCCCAGGCTCCTTCTAACTAGAAGAAGACAATGTCCGCCGACTCCTAAGATCTAGTAGTCAATGTCCGCAGACGCCTTAGATCTAGAAGGAGACAATCGCCACAGAGTCCTTGGATCCAGAAGAAGACAATCGCCACAGATTCCTTAGATCTAGAAGGAGAAAACGTCAAAGAGTCGTAAAGAATTGGCAGTCTTTAGATCTAGAAGGAGAGAATCGCCACAGAGTCCTTAGATCTAGAAGGAGAGAATCGCCACAGAGTCCTTAGATCTAGAAGAAAAGAATGCCACAGAGTCGTTAGATCTAGACGTAGATCTTACATCTAAAAGGAGGGAATCGCCACAGAGTCGTTAGATCTAGAAGGAGAGAATCGCCACAGAGTCCTTAGATCTAGAGGTAAAGAATCGCCACAGAGTTGATCTAGACGGAAGGAATTGCCACAGAGTCGTTAGATCAAGAAGGATAGAATCGCCACAGAGTCGTTAGATCTAGACGGAGAGAATCGCCACAGAGTCGTTAGATCTAGAAGGAGAGAATCGCCACAGAGTCGTTAGATCTAGACGTAAAGAATCGCCACAGAGTCTTTAGATCTAGAAGGAGAGAATCACCAGTCCTTAGATCTAGAAGGAGAGAATCGCCACAGAGTCCTTAGATCTAGACGAAGGGAATCGCCACAGAGTCCTTGAATCTAGAAGGAGAGAATCGCCACAGAGTCGTTAGATCCAGAACAAGACAATCGCCACAGAGTTGTTACAATTAGACGTAAAGAATCGCCACAGAGTTGTTACATCTAGAAGGAGAGAATTGCCACAGTCTTTAGATCCAGAAAAGAGAATCGCCACATAGTCCTTAGATCCAGAAGAAGTCAATCGCCACAGAGTCGTTAGATCTAGACGTAAACAGTCGTCACAAAGTCCTTATAGCTACAAGAAGAGAATCGCCACAGAGTCGTTAGATCCAGAACAAGACAATCGCCACAGAGTCGTTAGATCTAGACGTAAACAGTCGTCACAGAGTCCTTATAGCTACAAGAAGAGAATCGCCACAGAGTCGTTAGATCCACAACAAGACAATCGCCACAGAGTTGTTACAACTAGACGTAAAGAATCGACACAAGTTGTTAGATCCAGAACAAGACAATCGCCACAGAGTCGTTAGATCTAGATGGAGAGAATCGCTCAGAGAGTCCTTAGATCCAGAAGAAGAAAATCGCCACAAGGTCGTTAGATCTTCAGGGTCGTTAGATCTAAGGAGAGAATCGTCACAGAGTCGTTAGATCTAGACAGAGGGAATCTCCACAGAGTCCTTAGATCTAGGAGGAGAAATCGCCACAGAGTCCTTAGACCCAGAAGAAGTCAATCGCCAGAGTCCTTAGATCTAGAGGTAAAGAATCGCCACAGAGTCGTTAGATCTAGACGGAGAGAATCGCCACAGACTTGATAGATCCAGAAGAAGACACTCGCCACAGAGTCGTTAGATCTAGACGTAAAGAATCGCCACACAGTCCTTAGATCTAGAAGAAGAGAATCGCCACACAGTCCTTAGATCTAGAAGGAGAGAATTGCCACAGAGTCCTTAGATCTAGAAGAAGTCAATCGCCACAGAGTCCTTAGATCTAGAAGAAGAAAATCGGCACAGAGTCCTTAGATCTAGAGGAAGAAAATCGCCACAGAGTATTAGATATAGACGTAAAGAATCGCCACAGAGTCGTAAGATCTAGACTACAGAATCGCCACAGAGTCGTTAAATCTAGATGGAGAGATTCGCGACAAAGTCATTAGATCCAGAAGAAGACAATCGCCTCAGAGTCCTTGGATCTAGCAGAAGATAATCGCCACACAGTCCTTAGATCTAGAAGGAGAGAATCGCCACAAAGTCCTTAGATCTAGAAGAAGAGAAATCGCCACAGTCATTAGATCTAGACGTAAAGAATCGCCACAGAGTCTTTAGATCTAGAAGGAGAGAATCGCCACAAAGTCCTTAGATTTAGAAGAAGAGAATCGCCACAGAGTCGTTAGATCTAGACGTAAAGAATCGCCACAGAGTCCTTAGATCTAGACGTAGAGAATCGCCACAAAGTCCTCAGATCTAGACGTAAAGAATCGCAAAAGTCTTTAGATCCAGAAGAAGTCATTCGCCAGAGTTTTTGATCTAGAAGGAGAGAATCGCCACAGTCCTTAGATCTAGAAGAAGAAAATCACCACAGAGTCCTTAGATCTAGACAGAGAGAATCGCCACAGAGTCGTTAGATCTAGACGGAGAGAATCGCCACAGAGTCCTTAGATCTAGAAGGAGAGAATTGCCACAGAGTCCTTAAATCTAAAAGAAGAGAATCGCCACAGAGTCGTTAGATCTAGAAGGAGAGAATCGCCACAGAGTCCTTAGATTTAGAAGAGAATCGCCACAAAGTCGTTAGATCTAGACGTAAAGAATCGCCACAGTCCTTAGATCTAGAAGAAGAGAATCGCCACACAGTCCTTAGATCTAGAAGGAAAGAATGTCAAAGACGCCGACGCCCACAGACTCCCTAAATCTAGTAGTAAACAATGGCCCCAGACTCCTTACATCTAGAACAAGAGATTCTTCCCAGACTTCTCAGATTTATAATTAGAGAATGTCCCCAGACTCTTTGGATCTAGAAGTAAACAATCGCTGCAGACGCCTTAGATCTAGAACAAGAGTGTGTCCGCAGACACCTTCGATCTAAACAAAAAGTATACCTCGGCAGACTCCTTAGACGTAGAAGTAAAAATCGCTGCAGACACCTTTGATCTAGAACAAGAGTATGTCGGCAGACTCCTTAGATCTAGCAGAAGACAACGTCTGCAGAATCCTTAGATCTAGGAGAAGAGAATGTCTGCAGACTTCTTAGACCCAGAGGAAGAGAATGTCCACAGACTCCTTAGATATAGAAATAAACAATTTCCGCAGACGCCTTAGATCTAGAACAATTGAATGTACACAGACTCTTTAGATGTGGAAGTACAGAATGTCTGCAGAATCCTTAGATCTGGAAGAAGAGAATCGCCACAGACGTCTTACAGTTAGAAGAAGAGAATGTCTGCATATTGCAGAATCGCTGCAATCACCTTATATCTAGAAGAAGGAAATGTTCCCAGACTCTTTAGATCTAGAAGTACAGAATGTCCGCAGACTCCTTACTAAGTGTAAAAAGTCTACTTTTAGGTGTAAAAAGTCTGCAGAGATTCTTTACTTCTAGTACTAAAAAGTCTGCAGACATTTTTACTTCCAGATGTCAGAAGTCTGCGGAGATTCTAGGTGTAAGTACATGTAGTCTGCAGAGATTCTCTTCTTCTTGGTATAACGAGTCTGCGGAGATTCGGGGAGCCGGGGTGGTCGAATGGTAGAGCGTTGGACTTCTAATGCTCGGGTCGTGAGTTCGATCCCGGCTGGGGCCAAATATTTGTGCTGGCTTTTTCATCGTTGCCCCGTCTTTGATATCACCCGTATGTGGTGGAAAAGGACGTTAATCCCCCAAACACTCACCCACCCCTGCAGACATTCTTTGCTTCTGGATCAAGGGAGACTGCAGAAATTCTCTTCTTTAAGATCTAAAAATTCTGCACAGATTCTTTACTTCGAGACTGTGGACATTCTCTTCTTCTAGATCTAAGGAGTCTACGACGATTGTTTACTTCTAGATCTAGAGAGACTGCAGGCATCTGAGGCGATTGTTTACTTCCAGATCTAAGGTGTCTGCAGACACACTCTTCTTCTAGATCTAAGGTGTCTGCGACGATTGTTTACTTCTGGATCTAGAGAGAGAGCAGGCATCTGAGGCGATTGTTTACTTCCAGATCTAAGGAGTCTGCAGACATTCTCTTCTTCTAGATCTAAGAAGTCTGTTGACATTTTCTTTTTCTAGATCTAAGGAGTCTGTGGACATTCCCTTCTTCTAGATCTAAGGAGTCTGCAACAAATCTGTACTTCTAGATCTAAAGAGTGTGGATTTTCTCTTCTTTTAGTTCTAAGGAGTCTGCGGAAGGGTGGGTGGGGTTGGGGGTTTAACATCCTTTTCCACCACATACAGGTGATATCAAAGACGGGGCAACGACGAAAAAAAGCCAGCACAAATATTTGGCCCCAGCTGGGATACGAACTCACGACCTGAGCATTAGAAGTCCAACGCTCTACCATTGGGCCACCCGGCTCCCCGAATCTCCGCACTCGTTATACCAAGAAGAGAGAATCTCTGCAGACTACTTACACCTAGAATCTCCGCAGACTTCTGACATCTGGAGGTAAAAATAGTGAGACTTAGCGCGCCTTCCTCACTGAGGAGAGTATGCAAATTCAGCCTCTGACGTCATCACATCCTGCGTGCTTTGGGGTCACGCGCCAGAGGCTTCCTCTCCGAAACCATTTTCCCTCTGCGAACTTCGTGAGAATCGCCCATTCTACGAAGCCATTTTCGTACGTCTTTTTATGTACTCAAACTTGTAGATTGTTGTTTGCGCATTACTTATAGGTCTACTGATGTTTCATTTTATGAAATTCGTTCGCAGTCAGTGGTGGAGAAGATCCTAAATATTTTATTTTCGATTTTACTGGACAGAGCGCTGTCCTGCCTTCCAAATCCAATATGGCGGCCACAAAGGTGCGCCTCGCTTGAGATTTTTACAAACATTTTACCAATCGGTTAAATCCTAGAGAGGTCCAAGACTACAACAATAGGGGATCGATTTCATTAAAAAATGCGATGTGAGTACATTTTGTGTTCAGCGAAGCCAGATTAATGTAATCAGTGAACGGCTTGTGTTGACAAGTAACCACGTTGGCTTTCGTCTGATGAGAGACTCGCATCCTGACTGGAGTTGTCTCCCTTGTCTCCTTACTCTGCGAAATTCGGTGGCACGCTAAACGGGTGGCCACTACGAAACCCCGGGTAGTGCGCTGTGATGACGTCAGAGGCTGAATTTGCATACTCTCCTCAGTGAGGAAGGTGCGCTAAGTCTCACTACTGTCTGCAGACTTTTTAGTACTAGAAGTAAAGAATCTCTGCAGACTTTTTACACCTAAAAGTAGACGATCTCCGGAGACTCTTTAAATCTAGAAATAGTTTCTGCAGGCTCCTCAGATGTAGCAGTGTAGAACCTCGGCAGACTTCTCGGTTTTATAAGTAGAGAATCTCCGCAGACTCCTTAGATCTAGAAATTGTCTCTACAGACTCCTCAGATCTAGAAGTCTAAAACCTCAGCAGACTTATCAGATCTAGAAGTAGAGAATCTCCGCAGACTTCTTGAATCTAAAAATAGTCTGTTGGCTCCTCAGATCTACAAGTATAGAACCTCAGCAGAATCCTTAGATCTAGAAGTAGAGAATCTCCTCAGACTCCTTACGTGTAGAATTATAGAACCTTGGCAGACTCCATAGATCTAGAAATAGTCTCTGTAGACTTCTACGTTGTACAGACATTTTCTTAGTTTATATCCTCCTCATGCCTTTTCCTCTTTCTTCTCGGCGTCCATCGTGCTGCAGATGTGGATTATCTGAGATCAGTGCACACTAAACCGCTCCAGTTTCTTTTGTAAGAAAGAGTTGCAAAACTGTTCTCTCGGTTTTTCCCCCCTAGTCCATGGCGGTGATAAGCCTAGTAAAGAGTGAGACGCCCAAGTACTTTACTGGACACGAGTTTTCCTCAACGGTCATGCTGATGTGCTGGCTTCTCTATTGTTTCATTATGGCGCCCGTGCCGCTCTGGTTCCTTCTTTACACATCGGCCATGTACAGGAGACACGGGTTTACGTCACTTACTGAGGTGAGTATAGCGGTTTGGTGTAGTCCTGGCAGTTTTTTTCTTCTTCTTCTTCTTTGTGTTTTTGTTTGTTTGTTTGTTTGTTTGTTTGTGTGGGTGTTGTTGATGATATCGTTGTTGTTTTCTCTCTTTTTTTTTTCTCTGTTTTTTGTGGGGCTTTTTTTTTCTCGTTTGTTTTCTCTTTTTCTTTCTTTCTTTCTTTCTTTCTTTCTTTTTGTCTTTCTTTTCTTTGTGCTGCTTTTTTTTAAAATTCAAATTGATACAAAGGTAGAGAATTTTCATAGCAAACATAGAGACACTATTGCTCGCTTGATTGATTGTGCAGTTCTTGAGAATTCTGGGCAAGCCGGACCACAGATGGGGTCCAGCAGACGCCACCCACCCAGCGGCTACCAGGAGACTGGACAGCATCTGGACGGACGTGTGTCCGGGTCTGTGTGGGCTGCCAGTCATCGTCAATATGGACGACGAAGTTGCCAAAGAACTGAAACGCAGAACAAGCTCTCACGTCAGCTTCTCGGGAAACGTAAAGGAAACCAAACCGAAGGCCAGGAAGAGGTCTCCGCCACCGAAAGAAATGTCCAGTGCTGTCGACGCGGATTCGGAGGATGACGCCATTTCCGAGTCAGGGACTGCTGGAACTGTTTGTATTGCTTCTGCTAGTATTGCAAGTGTGGGCACTGGCGCGACACAAGACTGATTCAGAGGCTGGGGACCAGTCAGAGCGCAAGCAGTTGGAGTGTGGGACCACCGCTGCCATGTCGCTGTGCTGGACTGTGCCTGCCGACATGCGACTGCGGTAAACTGACTGCGTGTTAGGCTACGCGCCGGTATTAGCTTCCGGGGCATGTAGTATCAACTGGGCTAAATATAGTAGAAACTCTTTGCCCCTTTTAAAATTTGTGTGCAGAGTAAACAATGGCAATCTGGTGCTTTTTGTTGGCTTTGTAAACAAGTTTCATGCCAGGTAATAGTAAAATTAGGGGAAAATGAGGCTGGCTTGTGGACTATTTGTATTCATGCGCGGCTGGCACAGGAGCCAGCAGACGACCGTGGAATGAGGGGGTATGTGGTCGCTGCCAACATTGCCAAAAAACGGAACATTGGAATTCGTTTAAATTTCCTCTACGCATGAGTCTATGGCTGCCTGATTTTTGTGAATTTTGTGGTGAATTTTAAAGCATTTCTAGGGTGTCATCTGCAGCGGTATGTGTAAGAGGAATATATAGCGTTTTCCTCCAGATTTGCATCTCTGGTATGTAGCCTGTATAAACCTACAAACCTTTCGACTGAAGACAAACACACACTTGACATTTTCCGCACAATACCAGGCGTTCCTTCCAACCCCGTGGTTTAAGAAACGCAAAGAGAGTTTCGTGGCTTCCGTCAGCGTTCAGTGCTTTGCCTCGCTGGTTTAAACAGCCAGGGATTAAAAACTTTCGCCTCTTGCCGGATTTCCACCTTTGGCTAAAAATATTACTCCCTCCCAAAACGTGTACGTCCTCATCTGAACCACTTAAAATCATGCCAGAACACACCCAATTGCACAGGTTTGAGTCTCTTGTTTTGTTTTGTGTTGTTTGTTTGTATTTTTTTCCGGGAGAACATTCTCACGAAAAAAAAACCAGCATAACACGCCCATGGCTTTTACACTTCGTCACTTCTTGCTACAGAGTTCTCCTCCTTGTGGAACATGGACATTTAATTGCCCTGAACGCTTTGCACTGCGGCATCGTATTGCTGGCATACAGCAGGCGCGTAGGAAGATGCTGAGAGGAAGGGGGGCCCACGAAGTCGGGTGAGCCATACGGCCGGGGCGAAGAAGGGGTGTGTGTGTGTGTGTGCGTGTGTGTGTGTGTGTGTGTGTGTGTGTGTGTGTGTGTGTGTGTGTGTGTGTGTGTTGACTGCCAAGGATTGTGTCCTGCGACAGCAGAGCAGGGGGGCACCACTGGTGGGCCCTCTTTCCTCTTATCAAAAGCAAGGGGGGCCCAAAGATATTCGGACCCCCCTTCCAAAAATCGAACGGGGGCCTGGGCCCCCGTGGTTCCTACGCCCCTGGATGTGAGCTGCCGTAGTCCTGACGTGACAAACCATACATATTCTGTTTGCACTCACGGCAGAGTGCCATCAAAATGGCAGCTTGCATGTACCGAACTTAAGCGCTGTTCTAGGTGGGGAGCCAGGGTGGCCGAATAGTAGAGCGTTGAACTTCTAATGCTCACGGTGAGTTCGTATCCCGGCTGGGCCAAATATTTGTGCTGGCCTTTTCATCGTTGCCCCGTCTTTGATATTACCCGTATGTGGTGGAAAAGAACGTTAAACCTCCAAACACCCACCCACCCCACCCTGTTCTAGGTACATAATACGTAAGTAAACGATTGGTTTGCAACCGGAAACTTTGAGCAGAAACTTTTCAGAACATTCGTATCTACCCATCAAATCCAGTTTTGCACTTGTGTCGCTTTCTCTTTTAAAGCAAAATAAGCTTATTTGTCAAAACCAAAGTCAGTATTTACACATTTCATAAAAAAAATTCCAGCTTCGATTGATGCCTTGCTAATTTTTGTTTTCAATTGTTTGTTTGTTTGTTTCTGTGTTTGTAGTCTCTGTATTGTTGTTTTGGCCACTCTTCTGTCTTTCTTAAAATTAATCTCTGAACAAACATTCTGACACAGAAATACGTTTTATTGTCTTGGGTGTCATCATTATCTTTTCAGCGTTTTTATCTTTGTAATGACTCGTGTTTTCTGATCAGATAAACACACACAGTTCAAAACACACGCTGTCTACGAAAGTTCTACATTTTAAGTGAGGTCGCTATACGATCTAGCTTCTGCGTCAACATGTGTCTATCTGTATTGTGGAAAGTATAGTTTATTTTTATGGCACCGGATGAAGCCATGGAAACGCTCACAGGAGACGACAGGCATACAGGAGAAGCCAAGCGGTCACAGGAGCAGGCGTAAGTACAACCAAGACTGTAACGACAGAAAGTCCTTGTGACTCACGTATGACCTTGACCTTTGGGAGAAGTCACTAAAAAGGGCATTTGTATCAACCATCACTGTGCCAAGTTTGCTATTTTTGTATTAGAATTCTTTGCGAAAAAAAAAAATGCTACTCTTCTGGCAAAAGGATTTGTGAACCTTTGCCCAAACTCTGTGACCTTGACCTCTGGGCAAGTTCATCCAAAAATTAATGGTGCACATTATAGCTGTTTATACCAACTTTATCTGTGCCATGTTTGGGTCACCTGGTTCTGTATAGCTGTTTATACTAACTTCATCTGTGCCATGTTTGGGTCACCTGGTTCTGTATAGCTGTTTATACTAACTTCATCTGTGCCATGTTTGGGTCACCTGGTTCTGTATAGCTGTTTATACTAACTTCATCTGAGCCATGTTTGGGTCACCTGGTTCTGTATAGCTGTTTATACTAACTTCATTGTGCCATGTTTGGGTCACCTGGTTCTGTATAGCTGTTTATACTAACTTCATTGTGCCATGTTTGGGTCACCTGGTTCTGTATAGCTGTTTATACTAACTTCATCTGTGCCATGTTTGGGTCACCTGGTTCTGTATAGCTGTTTATACTAACTTCATCTGTGCCATGTTTGGGTCACCTGGTTCTGTATAGCTGTTTATACTAACTTCATCTGAGCCATGTTTGGGTCACCTGGTTCTGTAGCGCTGAGCACGGACAACTAGATTTCCCTCAGCTTACTCTTTCCTACCAAAGGGACAAATTTATTTTCGTCAATGCTGACCGAAAAGGTGATGAATAGCGAATTAGTCCCAGTCTCGCTGTCTTTTCCAAACCATACCCTAGACAAGACACAGTTTCAGTTTGAAAATGCTCAAGACAGTTTAACTAAACTAGGTGCACCGTTCTTTGCTTTTCTACGTGTTGCGGTCAGCACCCAAGAAGCCGATCGCAATGGAGGGAGAACTAAGATGAAATCCTTCCTGTCCTGTCTCACCTTCACTGTGGGACTGGGCAACATCTGGCGATTTCCTTACATGTGTCACAAGAACGGCGGTGGTGAGTGTTAGTGTCCACGCACAGTTACAGACACATCACTGATTACTGCTTCAAGTGCGTGTCTGTCCATGCATGTGCGCATGTGTACAAAAGATATGTGATAATCAATAGGTTGAAATCAGTCATTTGGAACAGCCTGCCTTCCCATGTTCGCCATGCAGAGTCGACGGACTCTTTTAAATCTGCTTTGAAATCTCATTTCTTCCGGCTGTATTATACAGACTAACTTCTTACCATCACTGTCACCATCATTGTCATTTTACGATGTCGTGTTAGGATGTGTCATAGCTGTTTGTATGTAGCGTGTATGTGACGTGTATTTCATGTGTATGTAATGTGACATGTATTTCATGTGTATGTATTGTCACTCGACTATTGTGAGGCGCCCAGAGCTCCAGCAGGAGGTTGGGCACCAGACAAATCCTCATTAGTAGTAGTAGTAGTAGTAGCAGTAAATCGAACCCGGGACTTTCCAGTCTCCAGTCCAATCAACCGTTTGAACCACCCGACTCCCCCATCAGTGCGTTGGGGAGTTTCTTACCTTTGGCATGTCTCACCAGCAGCGCTGAGTGGGTATATGTTGCCGTATCATGTACGTATATGGTGTTTTGAATGGTGAATAATCATTTCCCTTCCTTTCTTGGCAGCCTCCTTTTTGCTGGTGTACATATTCCTGCAGCTTACCATCGGCTTACCTCTGCATTTTACGGAGCTGGGGATGGGTCAGTACTCAGGTAAAGGACCTGTAGCGGTGTGGGACTTCAACCCTGCTGCCAGAGGTGAGAAGTCTATGTATTTATAAGATGTGTGTGGATGAAGGATCTATATGTAGAGAGAGAGCTGTTATCTGTGATCTGTATTCTGTGTTAGGCCTGCCCCTTCTTTTTAACTGTTATTCTTAGTGCTTGTTTAACATAGTTTCATGTGAGGCAATGCCAGTGCTTATTCTCTTAAATTGTGTTTTAGCCAATGACTGATTGTGTGAATGTGTATATGTATTTCTATGGTATGTTTGTGTATATCAATTGTGTTTTTTATCAAGAGGAGCAAAGCAAATTCTTCTTAATTGTAACTAAGAAGCAATAAATCTATCTTATCTTATCTTATCTTTAATTAATGCCTAGCGTTCCTTTTTTGGGACGCTTGCAATTCTGAACCACAGCCGACACTTAAGCGCATTTTTTTTTTTTTTTTTTTTTTTTTGCTGCCACAACTCTTTGCCAACTCCAATGATGTTTCTTCCTGGTAATGGGTGGAATCCACGGAGGGCTCGGAAGCTGAGGCAATTTTTTTTTATTATGCATGATAATGGAGATGAGGATGATGGTAAGATGATGCTATGGGGGTCCGTGTGGTTTGGGATTGCGGGACAGGGCCGCATTCCACGCTTCCTGTCATAAAATATCCCGGTATTAACGAGGCCCGGGAACTACGAACGCATTTCTACACCAAACATTGGTTGCTGGTCAAAGGGAAGTACATCTCACGCACATAAATACAGGTTTCAAGTGATTTCCATGGGAAATAATTTTGTCAACCATTTGCAGACCATGTTTTTCATGGGAAAAAAAAACTCGTCAGACTGGCAAGCTAGAAAAAGTAGGTCCATACCTTTTACATTTTGCTACTTTTTACTGGTGTCAAAGAAGAGAGAATGTTAACTGATATCTGATCTACTCTTGGTTTCAGTGGTACAGGCAAATGTGGAATTTAATTTTAAAAAAAAAATCTCTTCTTCCGCCCAGGTATCGGAGTGTCGATGTGTGCGGTGAGTGCCATCATCGCTAGTTACTACTCGGTCGTCCTGGCCTACATTCTCTTCTACCTCATCCAGAGCTTGCGGTCCATCCTGCCCTGGACTGTCTGTTTGAAGGTGAGATACTGTTTACTTCTTTGTCTTTGTTTTGTATCGTATTTTAGTTGTTTGTTGTTATTTTCGTTTGGGTTTTCTTAAGTGTTTGTTTGTTTGTTGTTTTAGCTGTTTGTTTTTTGTTTCGTTGTTTGGGTTTTTTGTGTTTGTTTGTTTGTTTGTTTGTTTTTTTATGTTTTTTTTTTTGGTTTGTTTGTTTGTTTTTGTGGGGTTTTTTTGTTGTTGTTTTTTTTTTTTTTTTTTTTGGGGGGGGGGTATATTGTTGTCGTTTTGTTGTTGTTTTTGTTGTTTGCTTTTGAGGTTTTTTGTTGTTTTTTGTTGTTGTTTTTTGTTTTTGGTTAGTTTGTTGTTGTTGTTTGTTTGTTTGTTTTTTGTTTTTGTTTTTTTTTTGGGTTTTTTTTTGTTGTTTTTTTGGGGGGTGGGGGGTGAGGGAGGCGGGTGAGGGGGGGGGGCGTGTTTTGTTTTATTTTGTTTTGTGTGTGTGTTGCTGCTGTTGTTTTATTTTATTTTATTGTTTTTGTGCTGCATGAGAAACGCCGGAGGTCCCGGAGAGATGTTCATCCAGCGGGCCAGGAAGATCGGTATGACGTGATTATCATACCACGACTTGGGGTCAAGCCCACGCTTCGCCATGACAATGGTGACTGCCGTTCAGTAGCGCACCTGCTGCTAGGCGCTATCTATTGAGCCGTTGCCCACCCCTTTTTTCCAGTTCAGAACTCAGCCCGGGAATTTCAACTCAAACATTAGCTGGCCTGAGTGCTACGCACCAGAGAGTACGTGAGTGTTTTGTTCGGGCTGAGTGCTGAACTGATTTTGGTGGTTGTTTCAGACGTGGGAGAACTGCGTGGAGGACCCGTACTATCTGAGCAACGTCACGATGTGCGTCACCCATTCCCTTGCCAACAGCAACTGCACGTGCAGCGGTAACGAGGCCGTTGACCAATCGCTGGACTTCCACTGCGTTCCCCGGAAGATCCCTGTCGCAGCTGCGTATTTCCAGTGAGTGTCCGTGAATATTCCCCTATAGTCCCCTCCCTCCATCCACCTACTTACATTGCCAGTAATATAGTCCCCTCCCTCCATCCACCTACTTACATTGCCAGTAATATAGTCCCCTCCCTCCATCCACCTACTTACATTGCCAGTAATATAGTCCCCTCCCTCCATCCACCTACTTACATTGCCAGTAACCTACTTGAGGAAGCATTCAGAAGCTGACCCAGAACCGGCAGGAGTGGCGATCCTTTGTTGCTGCCCTACATGCCAGACGGCATAATGGGCATGAGGAGGAGTAGGAGGAGGAGTAGTAGTAGTAGTAGTAGTAGTAGTAGTAGCAGCAGCAGCTGAGCAGCTGAGCTGCTGCTGAGCAGCTGAGCTGCTGCTGAGCTGCTGCTGCTGCTGCTGCTGCTGCTGCTGCTGTTGTTGTTGTTGTTGTTGTAGTAGTAGTACTACTAGTAGTAGTAGTAGAAGTTAGGACCAACGAGAAAGCGCTGCTTGGTGGCTATGTTTCGAGACGTTGTCTTTAAGCGTGTAGTATAGCTGTTGGCGCGCTGGGCACAACAAAATCATACTTCTCTACTATTAGAAACCGCAAAGACACGAAAACGGCCGCCATGGCCAAAATGAACATTAATTTTATTCATTTGCCAAACACCCTATGGCAGTTCTATCCTCAGAATTCAATATGTAAATGTAGACCTTACGCTACCAAGCAAACAACCAACCAAACCAATGGATCTTTTGCAACGGAAAGTTCTATAACCACTTCTCTCTCTCTCTCTCTCTCTCTCTCTCTCTCTCTCTCTCTCGCCTCAAGATGTATTTGCATTGCTCACCTATCACATCCTTTGTCCCCCCCCCCCTTTT
>JACVVK020000090.1:950000-957500 GCA_018292915.2 Batillaria attramentaria
GTGTGTGTGTGTGTGGTGTGTGTGTTTATTATACTTTGAGCACGGTTACATGTATCGTTATGGTTTTGAACGAGATATACAACACAATAAAAATGCTAGTCTGTCCATGCATACTTTCTTCCGAGCTTTGAATATAATCAGTGTCTTGCAAGTGGCGGCTCGGTTCTCTCTCGGGGAGCCGGGGGGGCCGAATGGTAGAGTGTTGGACTTCCAATGCTCGTGTCGTGAGGTCGAATCCCGGCTGGGGCCAAATAGTTGTGCTGGCTTTTTCATCGTTGCCCCGTCTTTGCTATCATCCGTATGTGGTGGAAGAGGACGTTAAACTCACAAACACCCACCCACCCGATTCTCTCTCTCTCTCTCTCTCTCTCTCTCTCTCTCTCTCTCTCTCCTCTCTCTCTCTCTCTCTCTCTCTCTCTTACCGTTGACAAATAAAGTTTCATTTCATTTCATCTCTCTCTCTCTCTCTCTCTCTCTCTCTCTCTCTCTCTCTCTCTCTCTTACCGTTGACAAATAAAGTTTCGTTCCATTTCATTTCATCTCTCTCTCTCTCTCTCTCTCTCCTCTCTCTCTCTCTCTCTCTCTCCTTATTCTTCTTTCTCGTAACCAAGCGCGTGAACACATGCAAGCCACTATCATTTTCATGAAAGGGCTATGTATTTCATGAAAGGACTATGTATTTCAGCTGACTCACACACACACACACATACACACACACACACACACACACACACACACACACACACACACACACACACAACAGCACTGTGAAGATCGAGGGAAACGAGGAAAGCATCTTCTTGCTGACGTCAACACACTTTGATTAGACAAATGACGTGATTGTTTCCTCTGATACAATTACGTCACGCGCTTTTTTTTTCTTCTTCTTTTTTCTTTTTATCTTTCAAAGAGACGTTCCCTCTCCACAATGTGAACTTTCTGCTGCCGTGACACTACCTCGGTACCCCAGCAGGGGGTATAGAACCTTTCCGCGGTCATGGGGGCTCGTAAGGCTTCAATTCAGCTGCCAGCCATTCTGGGAAAACCGTTATCCGTAGTCCATATGCCTGGGCAGGACAGCGAATCCGTAAGTAGGCGTATGCAAGAATTTTCTTCGACTTGTATTGAAAGGGCCTTGCTGAAACTACGCCTATGAAAAGTCTGTATTGAATTGGGAGTACAGTTGTGTGTGCATGTTCTCTCCGTCTGGTGTTCTGTTCCACTGACGACACCAACTCGATGCAGGACGGTGCCCGGTCCTTCAAGAATACAGCGCCCAAAACTGCGGAACTTTCTTCCTGGGTCAGTGAAAGAGGCATTCAACTTCACTGCATTCCGGAAGCGACTGAAGACTCATCTCTTCAGCGAATCAATTTATTAATTAATTTGTTTGTTTGTTTGTTTGTTTGTTGTAGCTGCTGTTGTTGTTATCGAAACCTTTCTTGAAGCGCAGTTAGCACACTGGATTCTTACACTATCAAGACTTGTTCTGCTGCTAGATCTTTCCGATATGCTGGGGGAGCCGGGGAGGCCGAACGGTGGAGCGTTGGACTTCTAATGCTCGGGTCGTGAGTTCGTATCCCGGCTGGGGCCACATATTTGTGCTGGCCTTTTCATCGTTGCCCCGTCTTTGATATCACCCGTACGTGGTGGAAAAGGACGTTAAACTCCAAAACACCCCCCCCCCCGCCCTCCGCCCACCCTCCGATATGCTGTCCCCACTCTGCAGAACTCATTGAACACGGAATTGGATTGGACTGGATTGTACATTGGATTGGGGTGGATTGGATTGTACACTGGAGTGGAGTGGAGTGGATTGTACACTGGAGTGGATTGGACTGGATTGTATTGTGCACTAATCATCTTATTTCAGGATATGGAGCCTGAGATGACCCTGCGAGTGAAATGGTCGCACAAGTTCGAGTTCTTGCTGTCTTTGATCGCCTTCACTACAGGGCTTGGCAACATATGGCGATTTCCTTTTCTCTGCTACAAGCATGGAGGTGGTACGTTCATATTATTATTTTTAACAAAACCGGTTCCAGCCTAGTTCTTGCCAACCTTTCGTCCCCCCCCCCCTTCCCCCCCCCCTCGTGGCTTGCGCGGCTTTAAGCCCTAAAAACTCACTCACTCACTCTCCCCCCTCCCCTCCCCGAGCTAGTTCCAAACATACTGCTTGCTGCAACAACGTACGTTGCATGGCATAAGAATACAAAGGCACGAGGCCTCAAAATTATAATAATAATAAATGATATTTGTAGGGCGCATTTCTTCGGAATAAAATCAATGCGCCAATCACTCGCCGACACTCACGCACATTTTACGAACGATGGACAAACATACACTGGTGCAACTGACTACATGTAGTTGCTGACACGGGAAATTACTGGAAGGCTTTACAAAAGAGGAACGTCTTAAGATCGCTCTTAAAAACAGACAGTGTGGGCGCAATTCTCAGATGTGCTGGCAGGGAATTTGAAAGGGTTGGTGCAACAAAACTGAAAGAGCGCTCGCCAAAGGATTTCAGGTTGCGCTTGGGAATCTTGAGAAGCCTCTCGGTCGACGATCGGAGGGTTCGCGATGGTTGAGGTGACTGACGTGAAGCCGAAAGGTATGGTGGGAGGGTGCCATCAAAATGACGAAAGGCCAGAACAGAAACGCCTACGTATTCCCTACAGCCCAAGGCTTTTTTTTTTTTTTTTTTGAACCTCAGTTAAATGCAGGTCCGCTCCAAGCAAAAAAAACGTTTTTTCCTTTTTTCTAACTGGGCTGAGCGTCCCTTCTTCATAGGTTCTTTTTCTTTTCTTCTCTTTTTTCTGTAAGTTTCACAGCATCACAGCAGGTAGATTTCGTTCGAGGCAAACTGTAGCTGTAGCTGTGCTACATTTGATTGGTTGGAATGTCTAGTTCGATGGATATTGGCTAGATGTTGATTGGCTGGTTGGTTTATGTTGTTCGGTTGGCTGGCTGCTCGGAATGTCCGAGAATTATGCAGAATTACACTTTCAGCCCTGCCACCGTATCACCTACGGTCTCGAAGACCCTAACAATAATAATTATGCGTGCATGTGACCGAGTCTCATACGCTCTGCACAGTGGAAGATTCCCCTAGAGGATGGATCCAATACTTAGAAATAGGGTTTTGTATGCAAGAGCCCAGCTTTAGATCTAGCACACCTGAAAAATACAAACTCCCAGGCAGAGGAGCGTTATAGCTATTGAGATTCCTTCAGGGATGAAAGGGTTAATGCACAAATTGTTCCTCTCTCCGTCCTCGTAGCTTCGTTCATGTTGGTGTACCTGTTCCTACAAATGACGGTTGGCTTTCCGCTGTCGTTCATGGAGCTGGTTCTTGGTCAGTTCTCGGGAAAGGGGCCGGTAAATATCTGGGACTTCAACCCGATAGCGAGAGGTGAGTAACACACATACACACAACCACGCGCACGCACGCACGCATGCACACACACACACACACACACACACACACACACACACACACACACACACACACACACACACACACAGAGAGAGAGTCGAGGCAGATATAGGACCCTTCCAAGTCGATCGAGAAAGGAAAATGCGCGCGGGCAATAAGAGCACACTTCACCGTGTCCTGTGTGAAGACATTTGTATCTTAAACCCCGCAGGAAGCGTAATAAATATTTCAGCAACAACAATAATATTGATTAATTAATTTTTACTACTTGGCGATGAACTTTTTTTTTTTAATGCAGGTATTGGCATCTCCATGTGTATGACGTCATACTTCATCGTCATCTACTACAACGCGTTAATGTCCATCATCATGTTCTACATGTTCAGCAGTTTGCAAGAGTCTCTCCCCTGGAGCTTTTGCACCCCGGTAATATACCTAGATAATTCAGCTATGGAATGCATGTCCTCGTGTCATTCGGGAACATTTGAGCTACTCGTCCATGTGACATCTGTTGTTGTTGTTGTTGTTGTTGTGTGTTTTCGTGTTTGTGTTGTGTGTGTGTTTTGTGTGTGTGTTTTGTTTTTTGTTGTTGTTTTTGTTGTTGTTATGTTTTGATGTGTGTTGTCTCTGTGTGTGTGTGTGTGTGTGTGTGTGTGCGTGCGTGCGTGCGTGCGTGCGTGCGTGCGTGCGTGCGTGCGTGTGTGTGTGTGTGTGTGTGTGTGTGTGTGTGTGTGTGTTTTGTTTTATTTTTTGTTTTTGTTGTTGTTGTTGTTAAGTTTTGATGTGTGTGTGTGTGTGTGTGTGTGTGTGTGTGTGTGTGTGTGTGTGTGTGTGTGTGTGTGTGTGTGTGTGTGTGAAGTATTTTTGTTGTTGTTTTTGTTTGTTTTTCTCGGGGTGGGGTGGGGGTGTTCTTGTTTTGTTTTGTTTTTTTGTTTGTTTTATTGTTGTTGTTGTTGTTTTGTTTGTTTGGTTTGGGTTTTTTCGGGGGGGGGGGGGGGGGGGGGGGGGGGGGGGGGGGTGGGGGGGGGGGGGGGGGGGGGGTGGGGGGGGGGGGGGGGGGGGGGGAGCGGGCGGGGTGGGGAGGCGGTGGGGTTGCTGTTGTTTTTTCCATCATCATCATTATTATTATTGCTATTATTGCCATTATTATTATTATTGCCATTGCTATTGTTGCTGGTATCTGCAGGATATGAATAACTGCTTAGATTGGAGCAAGAACGCTACAGCTGGGCTGCTGTGCACTGTCACCTCCAAACAGGACAGTAATTGCACGTGCACTGAAGATCCCGCCATTGACAACGCCCTCAGCTTCAAGTGCATTCCGCAGTTCAGGCGACCGTCCGAGGTCTATTTCTAGTGAGTCATTTTGTTCATTAAAGGCTAGCATTATCGGAATACGATGTATGCAGCATTATGAAAGAAACACACACACACGCACACACACACACACACACACACACACACACACACACACACACACACACACACACACACACACACACACACACACACACACACTCAATCAATCAATCAATCAATCAATCATGTAATCAAACAACACAGCAAACAAAAGCGACATAAAAGGGACAGAAACCACTTAACTTTCACAAAGGACGGCACGGGTCAACGTTTCGGCTTTCGCCTTCCTCAGGACACAAACAAATGGGACATAACTTCAACAAACAATAAGTAACTCTGCAGACATACTGACATACACGGCGCGGGGGGGTGGAGAGGGGGGGGATAAAAAAAAAAAATTTAAAAAATAATAAAAATAAAAAATGAAATGAAATGAAACGGTGGGCTAGAAAAGGACCAGAAAACAATAGTAAAAATATCACAACACCCATCCTTATTAACACAGGGTTTCTGTTTGCAGTGACAATGTTGTGAAACGAGCGAGCAGTCTGCTGAACGTGTCTGACCTTGGTGTCCCGACCTGGCAGCTTGCCCTCTGTCTTCTCCTCAACTGGATCATCGTCATCGCTTGCGTCATCAAAGGCGTCAGGTCCTCTGGCAAAGTAGGTGCATCCTTTTACGGCTGCTGCTAATGTACTACCGCCTGTGAAGCATGGCTACATCAGCTCATATAATCAAACTACAGAGTATACCTTTTCAGCCCCCATATCACGCCAACTTAAAGACTTACCTTTTCCGTCAGGCCTGTGGCCTTTAGCACACCAATTCTTCTGTTCTGCAGGTATATTCACTATTATTCAGGTGATGTGTATGTGAAAGTGAGGGCGCCGTGTGTGTGTGTGTGTGTGTGTGTGTGTGTGTGTGTGTGTGTGTGTGTGTGTGTGTGTGTGTGTGTGTGTGTGTGTGTGTGTGTGTGTGTGTGCAAGTCTATATTTATTACTGACTATGTGTCTAGATTTGTCTCTGTCTCTTTGTGTGTGTGTGTGTGTGTGTGTGTGTGTGTGTGTGTGTGTGTGTGTTGTGTGTTTGTGTGTGTGTGTGTGTGTGTGTGTGTTGCCTTGAAAAATTGTGTGGGTGCTTTAACGTCCGCTAGTTCAGTCTACGTGTGTCTTGCGGTGTGCTCAGTCTTGTCTCCTTGGCGGCGTTTTGTGGCGATATTGGTGGCTATGTGTCTTGTTTACACGTTTCCAGCTAGAGTTTGGTGTATTGTTTTGCTGTTCTTTGAGAAAATACGGGGAGCCGGGGTGGCCGAATGGTAGAGCGTTGGACTCTCAATGCTCGGGTCGTGAGTTCGAATCCCGCCGGCTGGGGCCAAATATTTGTGCTGGCCTTTATTCTCGTTGCCCCGTCTTGGATATCACCCTTATGTGGTGGAAAAGGACGTTAAACCCCCAAACACCCACCCACCCTTTAAGAAAATACGTTGCCATCTATTGTCATTCGCAGGTGATGCACTTCACCGCCATCTGTCCGTACGTCCTGCTGGTCATTCTGCTGGTGCGTGGAGTTCTAGAGAAAGGTGCTGGCGATGGCATCAGTTTCCTCCTCGTACCCAGGTGGCACCACCTCAGAAGTCTCGGGGTACTCACCTCGTTATCTCGAGATCCGCGAAATATACTATTCTGTTGATTTATGGAAGGTGTGGTTCAGGCATGTCCCCCCCCCCCCCTGACAACATCTTCAATTTAATAACAATAATAATAATAATAATAATAATTTTATTTGTAAAGCGCATATTCATATAAAATTACATACTCTAAGCGCTAACGAAAATTATACAGAAAAAAAGAAAAAGAAATGAGACATTAAGCAATAACAAGGAATACCCCAGAATGACAAAACTGAAAGAGGTCAATTTGTTTTGCAAAATATAGCCCTCTGATATATTTTGCCTCTCATTGACCTCCTATGTTCCGTGTTTAAGTCTGTGAAGACTTAGGGTTAGGGTTAATGCTATTTATTTATGGTTATTTCTCATTTAAACACAATAGATTTTTCATTTATATTTACATCTTGGTTTAACTTGGAAATGACCTGGCAGGAAGGGACTTT
Organism: Batillaria attramentaria; assembly: GCA_018292915.2. Lineage (NCBI taxonomy): Eukaryota > Metazoa > Mollusca > Gastropoda > Batillariidae > Batillaria > Batillaria attramentaria. The sequence continues at coordinate 956,908 of JACVVK020000090.1, forward strand.
TGTTAGCCGCGAATTAGTGTTCGTTGTTTGCGCGGCGCTAAACCCCTTCATAAGTTACTAACTAACTCTTAAATGCCCATGAAATAAAATCGCTACTTTACTTGAAATCTTCAAATCACTAGGAGCCACTTCAAGCCACTATCATGCAGTCTTCAGGGCCCGTATATATAATAGTCGAGGTTAGGCCTTTAGCCCCGGGTTAGAGTCTAACCTCGAACTAAACTAGCTCTAGGGTTAAATTTTCTGGGTTTTTTTTTTTGTTTTAAATCAGGAAGCTGGCCCATTCCAGGAAGGTGCCTGAGCCGTTATAGAAGGAATTTTTTTTTTTCTTCCTTTCTTTGCTTCCTTTTTTTTTTAAATTTAATTTTTCTTTTGGGTTTCTTCTGTCCTAGTCTGGGTTAGGCCCGTAGCCGTGGGTTAAATTAACCTCGACTTTTACATACTGGCCCAGGGGTCTCGGGCTCAGCGGGGAGGACCCACGCCTTTCGTAATATTTAGCAGCGCAATAGCGTGATCATATTTGTAGCGGACAGTAGGTGGTCGGGAGCGGGGCTCATAAGAGTGAAATTAACAGCAGTACATAATTATGCGGA